>JAGFPH010011337.1:22291-35035 GCA_018207615.1 Philaenus spumarius
CACCTATGGCTCTAGAAGAAGCTACATACCAAATTTCGTTCCAATCCGTTTGGTAGTTTTTGTGAAATCGTGATTTAATAACTTTGACCTCCCAAACCCCCCCTAAAATTTCGAATTTTTTGAAAACCTTTATTATTTAGCACCTATGGCCCTAGAGGAAGCTACATAAAAAATTCGTTCCAATCCGTTCAGTAGTTTTTGAGAAATCGTGATTTAGTAACTTTGACCCCTCCAAACCCCCCCCTAAAATTTAGAAATTTTGAAATCCTTTCTGAGTTAGCACCTATGGCCCTAAAGGAAGCTACATATCAAATTTAATTCCAATCCGTTCGATAGTTTTGAAGAAATCGTGATTTAATAACTTTGATCCCCCAAACCCTCCTAAAATTTCGATTTTTTTTCAAACCCTTTCTTAGTAAGCACCTATGGTCCTAGAGGAAGCTAAATACCAAATTTCATTCCAATCCGTTCGGTAGTTTTGAAGAAATCGTTTTTTAATAACTTTGGTCCCCCCAAACACCCCCTAATAGAATGACAGATTTAATGGTGCCCCTACACTTCAAACATTTTGACGGTAGGTTTGAAATGGTAGTTTTGTTTGTGCAAACGTTTGAAGCGAATCGGTCGAGACCGAAAAAGTTTGTACAACACTTTATGCTAGACAACATGGTTTGAAGTGTATGGTAGTCAGTCATGGATTAGCGGCTATTTACGCCCTTTGCCAAACATCTAAATTACGCCCCCTTCCGGGGGTCTGGAAGTGTGTAATGTGTAATTCTTTCTGCATATTTTACTGTAAAACTCATGTATTAGAGCTTCTCCGGGCGCTATTTGAGCTATTAACACAGTTTTAATTTTAGCCCTTTTGATTGGATTTTTTAATTATTTTCGAAAAAACAAAATTATATCAATCACGGAATAACAGCGATTGAAATGCCAAAATGTATGAAAAGCCAATACTTGTAATTTGTAGTAAGCAGATATTGACTAAAAAGAAAGCATGTTGAAAAATAAAACACACTACTAAATAAACAACACTGTCTATGTATCAAAACCTTACATAGTTTTACAATTTCTTCTTTCTGGCTTTGGACCAGGCAAATGATTGAATTGTTCTATTGAAATACAATGTTTTTGTTAAGTAATTTCCAATGCTAAGGAGAGCGAAAGCGTTGGGCTTCGTTTGGATCGTGGTTGATCTGTGGTACTACTTTATCCTTTTTAAACAGAAAAATTACAGGTTTAAATATATGTAAAGAAGCGGGCCTCGCAGGTAGGGATGTGGGTGTGGAAGGGAGGAGGTATGCTATGTGTTGCGGGGTGGGGGATTTGACTGCGGAGTATACTACTACCCAGTCTGTTTTTTACGGCTATGTTTTTAAAAGTTATATACAATATTTATAATTAATTTATACACTATTTATAACAATATATACAATATTTATATTAATTTCATTTAATTGATTATAGTTCAGAAATAATAAAATACTACAATGTTTTTTAGAAAAAGCAGTGCACTAGATTAAGGGTCGGCTCTAGCTGTCGGCCATGTTGGCTGACACTCCATAACACCAATGTTAAATTAAAATCCAAATTTTTCCTTTATTTTTTATTGGAAAATTATAAACGATATATCATTTTAAAGCTATGGTCAATATGCATGCAAATGGCTTTTCCAAAACTAAGAAAAACATTTTGTTTAATATTTATTAACAATTTAAAACATTGATTTTTAATATTTTTTTATGTTGTCACTATTAATTATAGCGAAAAACTACCAAGCCATTCGCATGAAGAATTTCGTTCCCAAGAGTTTGGTATTTTTTTTTTAAACGCTATTTGAACAATTGCGGGTTTTAAATGGATTTAGGCTGAGCAATATCCGTGTAACCTACCGCCGCTATAGGGTGACTTTAAATATTTTTTTACGTTGTAACTATTAATTATAGCGAACAATTACCAAGCCATTCAGATGAAGAATTTTGTCCCCAAGAGTTTGGTATTTTTTTTAAATTTCGTCCCCGAGAGTTTGGTATTTTTTTAAAACGCTATTTGAATAATTAGGGGTTTTAAATGGATTTAGGATGAGCATTGTCCGCGTAACCTACCGCCACTATAGGGTGAAGCGCTGGAGTCGCAGGTCGCTTTCTGTTTTACTAGAGCCGACCCTTAACCTCTGTCACCGACTGACTCGCTACGTTGACCTGCACGCTGTTAGCGGATGCTCATTGGCCGTCCCTGCTTCTGCGCTTACAGCCAACCGCTTCTTCACATATATTTCCTACTGTACCTTAAATAACAATCAATTGAGTCCAACCCTTATAAACTCCATTTGTAGAAAAAAAAACACATCTATGTCGAGCCGAGAAAGCCACTTTGGGGGTTTTACAGAGTGTTTTTGAAGAATTATTAAGTTCTGCTGTAAGCACAGGGTGTTTCAAAAAGTACTTTACAACTTTTTAAAATCATATTAATTTATTCAGAGAACCTACATAGGTGATTGTAGTGTCAATTTGTAGGGAAACACATCAAGTTTTTTTTACCTTTAACTAAAGATGCTCTTTGTGGCTTCCGTTGGTGATCCTGCATCGGTAGTCAATTTCCTCCCAAACTCGCTGTAGCATTGCAGGAGTAACTTGCTCAGCGGCGGCATAAATTCTCGCTCTAAGCTCAGGTAGAGAAGCCGGCAAAGGAGGTACATAGACGGTACGCTTGATGAATTCCCATAAGAAAAATCTGGAAATTGGTTGACCGTGCAGGCCAACCCTAGAACTTCCCGCTTAGTTTGAATTTTAAACGCTTAAAATGAGTTTTTTTGTTAAAATACCAAAAAATGAAAATTTGTGAATTTTTAAACAACGATAACTTTTGAATGCGTCGTTCGATTTTCATTTTTAAAAAAGCATTCTACGCAGTTTTTAAAGCACAAAAAGAAAATATACAGGTTTATATTGATTGGTTGAGAAATCTGGAAGATATGTTAAAAAAATACCAAAAAATACCAAAAAACGAAAATTTGTGAATTTTTAAACAACAATAACTTTTGAATGCGTCGTTCGATTTTCATTTTTAAAAAAGCATTCTACGCAGTTTTTAAAGCACAAAAAGAAAATGTACAGTTTTATATTGATTGGTTGAGAAATCTGGAAGATATGTTAAAAAAATACCAAAAAATACCAAAAAAACGAAAATTTGTGAATTTTTAAACAACAATAACTTTTGAATGCGTCGTTCGATTTTCATTTTTAAAAAAGCATTCTACGCACTTTTTAAAGCACAAAAAGAAAATGTACAGGTTTATATTGATTGGTTGAGAAATCTGGAAGATATGTTAAAAAAATACCAAAAAACGAAAATTTGTGAATTTTTAAACAACGATAACTTTTGAATGCGTCGTCCGATTTTCATTTTTAAAAAAGCAGTCGACGTAGTTTTTTAAGCACAAAAAATGTATACATGGTTTTATTATGATTTTTTCGCACGCTTTAAAGTTATTTTTAAAAAACATAAAAATTCCAAAAAAAAATTAGGTTATTTTTTTAAATTTCTTCGGATTGGCTCGATGGATTAACTCTCAAATCTAATCAGATCTAAGTTTTGATACACCCTTTCGAATGACATGTCGTAGAATTTAATCGGTTGATTCGTTTTGGAGAAACTGTACGACAAAAATTTATTTACACACATACATCCACACACACACACACACACACACACACACACACGCACACACACACACACACACACACACACACACACACGGTCGGACACCTCGGCGGGAATAGTCAGAATGGCTTCCTGGGACCTCAAAACGTGGAGATTTAATGAAAACTCGACTTTCGAAAATCGGACCGAAATCAATAACTTCCCTTTATTGGTAGCGGGAAGTTAAAAAATCTAGCGGTGTCAGTTCTGGAGAACGTGGGGGGCCATGCAATTGGAGCATTTATGCAGTGCGTACAATTATCACGGATATGCAGCATAAGAAATTAAAGGAGTGAGAGGTTGTGTGCACGCGTGTGTGTGTGTGTGTGAGAGAGAGATTGTGCGTGTGGGTACAGACTATATATATGTGAGGTTAAGTGAGTACGTGTGTACGGAGGGGGGATGTGAGTGGTGATAGTGTGTGTATTTAGTATATAAATAAATTAGGAGTTAAGTTGGTTTTTGAATAAATTTTATTTAGTAAGTCTTGTTGTTTTGAATACCCTGTTTGGGGTAGTTCTAATAGGAAAGTAGTTATTTTTTTGTTGTAATATGTAACCTTATGTAAGTCTATTGTTTAATTTGGTTGGTTCGTACGGCTGCGGTCAACTTCTAGCCAATGTAGATTAATTGTATACTGTTATTTTTGTGTGAGTGTGTTGGTGTGGGGGAGGGGTGTATGTGTGTGTGCTGTATGTTTAATTTAGATTTAATAAGCATTCGTTTTTAAGTTTACACATAGTAAAGCCAATAACAAGTTTATAACCTCGGGATAGTTTTTATTTGTTTGTAGTTTTAGTTTAGTTTTCTCTCTATAAGTTGTGTACGTATATATTTTGTAAATTTTTGTAAAGAAGAGAACAATATTTCTATTTTGTAAAAGAAAAGAAACAAACAAATAAAAGAAATTCATTCATTCAAATGGCGAATCTACTTTCCTGCGTACATCTAAACTGGGCCAATTCCAAGCACAACTAACTCCTTTAATTTTATAAATGTAAAATGATTTATTAAACTATAAATTGTTACATCTCTCCTTGTGCTAAGTGTTATCGTTATCAAACAAAAATTTCAGGTTTTTGATTCGTCTATTCTAGTTGTGTCTTGTTGCCAACAATGTTACATTAAAATGTAAAAACCATAGTCAGGCGGATTAACATAGTGCCGCAAATTCAGTGAAATGTAACTCCGTCTTTAAATCTAATGCAAATACCGTCAGTGCCAATTCAATCTTCACATTGCAAATCCGACAAACAGCTTTGGCCTAAGTTTCAATGCAAAATTCAAACCCGATAATGCACATTTATTAGCGAATTTCCGTAAGAAAAAGGAGCTATTACAGTGGCTCATAAGTAAGACCCAAGGTCAGGAATAGCAAATAAACATCGATCTTGGTCCCCAGAACAAGTTTTGGGGTGTCATTAAAAACATATATATATATATATATGTATGTATGTGTACATGTATTTATGTGTTCTCACTCTAGCGGCCGCATTTTTAGTCCAATTTGGTTCAAATTTGATGTTTGTTGTTTTCATCGCTCAGACGAGTTCGTTACCGAAAGTAACAGTTTTTTAGATTCTTCCTACGAGAATGAATTTTTTACAGTTTTTCTAAAAATATAAGTGTAGGATGTTTTTCTGCACATTTCGGTTTTTTACGCGACCTTATAGCTCGCTCATCGCTTGGTTCAGCCAAAATCGATCAAAACGTAAAATACCATAAAAGTACAAGCCATGTGGTGGATTTTATTGTGGGGTTGGCGTGCGAAGCACGCAATGCATTGTGTATTGAAGGTACTCCCAATATGAAGGTTTTCGTGCGAAGCAGGCAATGTTTGTGTGTTGAAGATACTACCAAAATGTGGAATGGCGAGCGAAGCACGCAATGCATTGCGTATAGAAGATACTCCCAATATGCGGAATGGCGTGCGAACCATTTTGCAGCTATTCAGCACCGTCGTGAATAGACCTATTTCCCAAATTGTTGGTTGAAAAGCTAAAACATAAACTTAATTTTGGAAATTTGCTCAACTCGCGTCAGCTGCGTGGTCGAATTATCTTATATATTAAAAAAAATCTGTTTTTCTTTTCCGAGTCCGTTCGGCTCTTCTACCCGACCGATTTTCATAATTGAGGTCTTACATTAAAGGTATGCACGCCCAGATTTGCCATCAAGCATTACAAATCATGTATCTTTCGCCTTACAAACGTTATAATCAAATGCAAATTTCTGCTGTGTATTCCTTATGGGGGGTTTTTTTGGTTCTTTGTCCACTTTGCGTTCGTATACCGTCCATCCGATTGCTTTGAAATTTTCATAGTAACACAGGTTAACCCTGGGAAGGTTTTAGGCCATTTACCGAAGTCGTAGGACATTAGGGCTACGCCCCAGTGGCCCTCAAAGTTTCAATGTTAATCTTATGGAAGAAAGATTTCTATTGATTTTATCAGGGACACAAAAACAGCTGTTCGTATGAAAAGCTTAAAACAGCTGATTTTGATCAACAACTGATTTGGATCAAATCACTATCAAAATGTAGTATTACCTTTTTGAGGTTACATTGACAAACTAAAAACAAACACACACAAAAATCAACGAAAAATGCTAACTATATTTTAATTCAATTCAAACATTGGTTGTTACAAACCTATTATATATAAAACAGCTAATTTGGATCAAAAACTGAACACAATCATTCACAGATATGTCAAGTCTTATATATTATCATCCGTTCAGCCGCTATTCACCCGAGAAGGAGCTCCGGTATACAATCCTTCAAATTTCCCATGTTAATCTTATGGAGATAATGTTTAATGAGTTTGAGTCAGCTGCCAAATAAAACAGCTAATTTACGCTCGGTCACCTATGTACAAACGAGCAAAAGATTAACGAGATTCTTTATCGAATTTTCCACCTGCGAGCGAAGCGAAGCAGCCATCTGAGGCCGAAGGCCGAGCCGGGGTTGGGACGCGGAGCGTCCAGGGGCAGAGCCCCTAGTTTCTTACTAAAAATGATTTCATGTTTTTGAAATGTCTTTGAGATTCCCGTATTTGTAAGTATAATATGTTGATGAATTAAGATATTCATTACCGTGATAAGTTCAATTATAATTTTACAAAGTCCATTTAAAGATCAAACTTTAAACCTCGCCTAAATGCAACAAAACATTTAAACTCCTTTATACCTCTATAAAGTTTTATAATACCGTTCTGTGATAATAATGATGATTGTTTAAACTGTATTTAAACACAGGCAATTTAACTATTAGCACATATACTAATAATATTATAAAGAGGTAACATTTGTGTGTTCGTTTGTATGTAGGGGGTAATCTCTAGAACTATTGAACCGATTTAAAAAATAGTTTTATTAATAAAAAGCTTTACTATCCCTGAGTAAAATAATAATTCATTTTTATAAAAACATTTTTTATTTCAATATTTGTAAATTTACTCTTAAAGAATTCTCAGATTAGGCCTAGACTGATGAATTACCATATCAAACCAGTTGAATAAAATAACAGATAAAACAGCTGTTTGCTCTAAAATTTAGATTACACCTGATTTCACACTTTGAAGCCACTATTTGTATTTCTAACTTTTAGGTTGGGTTTTTAGCGAATTTTTATTAAAGTGTAGACCTAAGACTTGCTGGTTCTTTTAACCTTTATTAGCGAATTTCCATAGGAAAAATGAGCTATTGCAGTGGCCCTTATGGTGAGACCCAAGGTCGGGAGTAGCAAATGAACACCGATCATGGTCCCCAGAACATGTTTTGGGGCGTCATTAAAATTCATATATAAATATGTATTTGCTTTGGGGATATTATTAATCCTACACCTTTATTATAAAGAGAACATTTAACATGATTATGTATATAGAAGGTTCCAACGGAGTTGACGTGCGGAGCACTAAGGGTTTCCCCTAGTTTCTTATAATTTAGCCATTTTTAAAATTCATCAAACCATTTCAAGCATATTCCATCATATTGAAGAATGCTTTTTTGACATGTCAGTTCAACCAGTTTTTTTCTCTCTCTCTCTTCATTGCCAAATTGTCTGTATATCATTTTGGTTTATCTTCAACGGAGAGGCCAGCGAAAGTGTGTCCACAAAATATTTTTAATCACCGTTCAGCCCTATTTTGCGAAAAAAGCACAACACAGCACATGACACACGGGCGGCAATGTTTAACACATTCGTAACAGTTTCAAAGTGGAATAAACATGCAAACTTTTCCTATCTATACCGGATGTCCATAAGTCCCGCCTTCTTAACTTTGTAACAAGTAGAAATAAATAAATGACCTTCAGGGTATCTTTATAAGACAAATGGAGTTGAATTTTAGTGTAACCGACGATTTCACCAATTACCTTAAAATGGGGGGTTGAGAGGGTAATTCAAAAACTTACCCCATTTTAAGTTGCTTGATAAATGAAGAAGAATGGCACAAATTAGAGGTCTCTATCTTAACCCTATCGAAAATGGTGGCCAGTCAAAGTTGAAAACATCTTATTGACACAGATTTTTAATTAGGTACGTTACAATACCTTTCATTGGTATTAAAACTCTTTAGAAAACGTACCTTGATTCTAAATTTAGATTAAATACTCAATACTGTATTCCCAGGCCATTTTATTATCATTGGATTGTTATCAGTAGTTGTACTTTCAACGTAGAAGACCTGCTGTATCTAGAAACTGCAAGTTTATTCGTTCCTTTTAAGCTTACGCCAAATTATGTAAATATGTGTTTAATACTAGATTTTGAATGACCCTCTGATTTTATTAAATAACATGCAAAGAACCATTATTCCTTTCCACTGGAACTTAGTGTTTGTAACGTAATTAAAATTGTGTTTAACATAGGATATTTAACATTTGACTGGCCGCCATTTTTGATAGGGTTAAGATAGAGACCTCTAATTTGCGCTATTCTTCTTCATTTATCAAGCCCTTTAAAATGAGGTATCACTTGAAGTGTGTTTGTTTTTAAGATTTTCGAATTACCCTCTCAACTCCCCATTTTGGGGCGAGGGGTGAAATGGTCGATTACACTAAAAGTCATTTCCCTGTGTCATATAAAAATACCCCGTAGCTCTTTTATTTATTTCTACTTGTTCCAAAGTTAAGGGGAGGGGACTTTATGGACAACCTTTCTATACTAATATTATAAAGAGGTAAAGTTTGTTTGTTTGTTTGTATGTAGGGGGTAATCTCTGGCGCTACTGAACCGATTGAAAAAATAGTATTACTAATAAAAAGCTACACTATCCCTGAGTAACATAGGCTATAATTCATTTCGGTAAAAACCTTTTTTTATTTTAATATTTGTAAAATTAGTCGGAAAAAATCTTAGTTTAGGCCTGGAATGATAAACCAACACATGTATTTACATTTATTACCATAACAACCAATTGAATAAAATAACAGATAATATAGATGTTTGCTTCAATATTTCCATTAACAGCTGATTTCAAAATTTGAAGCAATTATTTTTGTATCTCTAGCTTTTAGGTTAGGGTTTTAAAGTGTAGACCTGAGCTTTGCTGGTTCTTTTAACTACTGTATTATTAAATGCTGTTATAAAATATAAGAAATAATTTGGTTTGAACATTTAACATTATTTACCATCTTAGTTTTGAGGTTACTACAACTTTATTATAAATAAAACATAACGTATGTTTTTAGAAGGTTCCATTGGGGGGTTGGCGTGCGAAGCACGCAGGGGTCTCCCCTAGTATATTATAAGTATAGATTCAGAGGAGTGGCATAGTGCACAGTGGTTATTGCGGTTGTTCATGTTTGCAATAGTTAGAACCCACAAAACAGTTTCGAAGACTCATAACCAGTTACTGGGGTACGGTTTAAGTCTGTTGCGCTTCTCCTGTCTATGTGATAAAAAAGTAAAAACGACTAGTTTGGGTCCAGATGTTGGAAAATAAACGGTACCAGGAACTGGCACATACTTTCTCACAAACATATTTAAATTATTAAACAGATTCACTGTGACTTGTAGGGTGGGGCAGGAGAGGTGATTTATTAAAGTAGGAGATTAATTAATAAATATTATTATTATTATTATCTAGAGAGAAAACTATTCGATCGATTTCGAAAAAATTTGCACCAAACACGTCAATTAGGTCTTCATAGATGCACGTAAAATGGTTTTGAAATTTTTTTTTAAACAACCCGCTTTATGGCCAAAAAACCCCCAAAAACAGTTATTATTATTATTATTAGCTAAAAGAGAATTTTTAGAAAGATGCGGGTTTCTGTATAAGGTAGGGCACATTAAAGGCTACAAATAAGCCAAATTTTATCAAAATCGTTAGAGCCGTTTTTTAACAAAAAAATAATAACTGATTTTTTGGGGGTTTTTTGGCCAAAAAGGGGGTTGTTTTTCAAAATTGTTCAAAACCCTTTTTCGTGCATTTATACATTCGTACTGGACATGTCTGGTGCAAATTTGGTTGAAATCGATGGAATAGTTTTCTCTCTAGCTTTGTATACTTTTATTAAAGTAGGCAATTAACTAATAAATATTATTATTATTAGCTAGAGAGAAAACTATTCGATCGATTTCGAACAAATTTGCACCAAACACGTCAATTACGTCTTTATAGATGCACGTAAAAAGGTTTTGAAAAATTTTGAAAAACAACCCCCTTTATGGCCACAAAACCACCAAAAATCAGTTATTATTATTATTATTAGCTAAACGAGAATTTTTAGAAAGATGCGGGTTTTTGTATATGGTAGGGCACATTAAAGGCTACAAATTAGCCAAATTTTATCAAAATCGTTAGAGCCGTTTTTTTATAAAAAAATAATAACTGATTTTTTGGGGGTTTTTTGGCCAAAAAGGGGGTTGTTTTTCAAAATTGTTCAAAACCCTTTTTCATGCATCTATACAGGCGTACTGGACATGTCTGGTGCAAATTTAGTTGAAATCGATCGAATAGTTTTCTCTCTAGCTTTGTCTACATACAGACATACAGACATACAGACATACATACAGACAGACATTTTGTAAAAACCACTTTTTTGGACTCAGGGGGTCCCAAAACGGATATTTCCACAAAAATCTCAACATCGATTTTTTTTGCGATCACTATACTTTCTCTATACTATAGTATAGTGAGACAGTAATAAATTAATAACACTTTTGCAAGTTCAATATTTATTTACACTTTTAACATAATTATTAAATCATCTCTTTAAATTAAAAGAGAAATTATATTGATTGTTCAAATTCTTATACGAAATAGCTATAGTCATAATCGTCTATTTTCGTTGTTGGTCTGGGTGTTGTCGTGTTGGTCGTCTGGTTGTAGGCCTTCTTGTTCGTCTGGTTGTAGGCCTGGTTGTAGGTCTGGTTGTGGGCCTTGTTGTTGGTCTGGTTCGTTGTGTTGTGACAGTTGTCTGATCATCGTCTTCTTTGTCACCGTCATCATCACCATCATCATCATCCCTGCGAACCCTGCTGACGATCTTGTCACTTTCCCTAAGGGATAACGAATTTACACTTTCATCCCTTGCTGGGACAGCCTCAACCTAAAACAAATTAAAGGTATAGTTGCATTATTCACGTCGAATAGGAAAGATAACACAAAGAATGTTTGTCTTGCGTCGAAATAAAGAAAATAATTCGACCCCGCAGTTGAACCGCTGTCTTGAGCAAATTTCCAAAATTATTAAGTTTATAGGGCTATGTGTAAGGTTTTCAACCAACAATTTGTTAAATAGGTCTATTCACGAAAGTGCTGAATAGCTGCAAAATGGTTCGCACGCCATTCCGCATTTTGGGAGTATCTTCAATACACAATGCATTGTATGCTTCGCACGCCATTCCGAATATTGAAAGTATCTTCAACACACAAAGCATTGCGTGCTTCGCAAGCCAACCCCACGGTAGAATCCACCACATGGCTTTGAACCGGGCACATCTATGGTATTTTACGTTTTGGTCGATTTTGGGGAACCAAGCGAGCTATAAGGTCGCGTAAAAAACAAAATGTGCAGAATAACATCCTACATTTATATTTGTAGAAAAAACTCAAAAACAAATTCATTCTCGTAGGAAAAATCTTAAAAAATAGTTACTTTCGGTCAAAAACGAGCTTCCGATTTTGGATTTTTTTGGGTAACGAACTTGTGCGAGTGACGTAGACAACCAGCATGTGTACCAAATTTGAACCAAATCGAACTTAAAATGCGGCCGCTAGAGTCATTATATATATGATTTTTAATGACAACCCAAAACGTGTTCTGGGGACCATGATCGGTGCTCATTTGCTACTCCCGACCTTGGGTCGTACCATAAGAGCCACTGCAATAGCTCATTTTTCCTATGGAAATTCGCTAATAACGCTAAATCACTTATATTCCCAACACGCGTTTCTAATAAAACCGCACCAAAATGGAGCCGAATCAACTGCATTGGTAAGGTTAGATATTGGAAAAGAAAAACACTTAAAACCAGCTTTACACCGTAGGAACAAATTAGGAAAAATGTTGGTAAATTGTAAGGATAAAATAAAAAACTTGCAAAAAAAGTGGTTTTTCTAAACTGACATGTAACATTTGTAATGGAGCTTAGACATTTTAGGTGGGAAACATTTCTGTTGAAACTGTCTGCATTAATTAGTTTTCTCGCCTATACAATGTTACAGCGCCGAATGTTTATGAAGGTTCGGCAGACCCAGCCACCATCTTGAATTTCAACTCCCACAAGAGCAACGTTAAACTGGTAATAAGATTACTGGAGTAAAAATGATCAGAAAATTATTCTGAATGCGTCTTTTTAAAGGTTAGGACAGTCCGAATGTGGGTATCTCTTAGTTTTTAAAATTTGTTTTGAACTAAAACTCAAAATCAAAGTTTGCAATTTTTAGCCGAATTTTTGAAGAAAATAAGATCTATTACACTCGACCCAACTTAAAAATGGTTCGTCGGAGGAGGGTGAAACTTCGTTTCTATCCGTTTCATACCATTTGGAGACGATCCCCAAAATTCATTACTTTATATATTATATAT
>JAGFPH010011338.1:9118-24265 GCA_018207615.1 Philaenus spumarius
ATTTTAACAAACAAATTATGGAATGCAATTTTTATTTCATCGTTATATAAGGGGATTTTTAGGTTTTTTGTTTTAGGCTGCTATCCTGTTATATCTATTTCTGGAGATTTACCGGCCGATTTTTCGTTCTTTGCTTGAAATGAAATACAATTTTGTTATTTTAATCAAAGAAATTACGAAATGTAGGTCTAATTTTTATTTAGTCTTTATAATTACAAGGGCTATTTTGGGTTTTTGGTTACAACCTTATTAATACCTATTTCAGGAGATTAATTTTTCCCTAGGGAGTTTTTACGAAACAGAAGACCTCGGGAGGCTTTTTTACCTAGTTATATATAATCTAATTAGGCCTAAATCTTACCATACATTTTTTAGAAAGCATACTGGTACATATTTTCCCGCTTCAATACGACGGCATGAATTTATAACCAACTTTTCGTTTCATCAAAATTTATTATTACTAAAAAACACAAAAATTCTCACACGTACATTTTGCACATACACATTAATTTATCAATGCAACATAGTACATCATGACCATTCCATTTTGGTGTCTGCACCTAAATATAACTTATTACATGTTATATACTCGTTTGTAAAATGTTTGGTATAGTAAAGTTTTAAAGTTGATCATTTCATAATACATATATAGAAAATAAATAAGTATAACACATGAGTTGTATAAAGGCAAGAGAAAGGTAAAGAACACAAACAACTCGTCTCAGTTGAAACGGTGGTCTTGACATTGCTTCACAAATTACATCTTTCAAAGCGCAGTGAAGCAAAACAAGTAACCTCTATGATGGAGGAAAGCAGATTTAGCCTGATAAAACTTCGGTTGAAGAAATAATGCATTTTATAAGAAAGTTCGAAGGCCAATCATTAGCCAAGAGATTTCACTGAAATTTACGAACACATGTTGTTGCCCAGAGCGGAGTACTTCCTGAGGAAGACTTAATTATACAAATACAGTATTTGAGTAGCCCATTAACAAACACGGCCAGTTCATTTTGCACAACTTTCTAGGAGCATGCAAACACCGTTTACTATAGAAAATAAACGGTACCAGGAACTGGCACATACTTTCTCACAAACATATTTAAATTATTAAACAGATTCACTGAGACTTCATAATTGTAGGAGGGGTAGGAGAGGTGATATTTAAGTAGGAGATTAACTAGATTAGTAGAGATTAATAAATATTATTATTATTAGCTAGAGAGAAAACTATCCGATCGACTTCGAACAAATTTGCACCAAACACGTCTACTAGGCCTGTATAAATGCACGAAAAAATGTTTTGACAAATTTTGAAATAACCCCCTTTTCGGCCAAAAAAACCCCCGAAATCAGTTATTATTATTAGCTAAACGAGAATTTTTAGAAAGATGTGGTTTTTTTGCATATTGTAGGGTTCATTAAGGGCTACAAATAAGCCAAATATCTTAATTTGTACATAAATGGACAACATATTTATACAATATCCACACACGACAATTTTGCAAAGAATCAGTAGGAACATACTCGATATTAGGAAAAGATGTATGGCTATTACAGTACTTAATTGAATTGATTAGGCCTACTACTCATTCTACTTATAAGCCCGTGTTGTACGACTAAACGTATCTTCTCGTAGTAACAATTGCAATAAACCTTAAGTAAAGCACGTACAAACGCAATGTTGTTCTCATTAATTATTTTAGAAACATTGAACGTTTCTCTTCTTAATGGTTCCGATTCCGGGAAAGTAATAACTTAGTCTTTCAGTGTTCCACAGGCTGTCTGATAACCACTCGTAGCTAATTAAGTATTTTGTTATAACTAGCATCAGAAATTAATACAATTTAAACAACATTTATTCACTTTCATTCATAAAAAAGTAAGACCTTCTTTCCCGTTCGGTATGCAGAAAATTTAGTGTACACTACACGGTAAATTTACCATACGCCGTATGACTATAAATAAAAATAAACTTTGCAGTTTTATGTAAACAGCTAATTTCAACAACACGTTTATTTATTGTAGGTTAGTTCCAAAGAATGAAATAAGAGTGAACGTAATGGTTAATGCACCTTTTATGTTTCTAGCAACTTTCATAATGCATTTCAGCGACGAATATAATGAGCCTGAAATTCCAGATCACATTTTAAAAGAGGTTCACAATAAACATAAATTTCAAATTGTCAGATAATTGTTTTAAATAAAATATAGTTATGCATTGAGTTCAAATTTCAAGAACTAATTGAAGGTGTGTTATTTTATGAAATAATAAGATGTTAAGATTAAAAGTATGTTACTTTTTCTGTGAAGTGGGATGAAAAGTATCGTACGTAACTCGCCTGGAAAGTTTTTCCGTGCTTCAATTGAACACAGTGTTGACGTGAACTCTGACGAACAACTACTCTGAAGACTATATTTTAAAATGCAAACCTTACAAATAGTATAACAGAAGTTTTAGATGAAATTATAAATATAGTGTATGAAGTCTGAAACTAGTACAGGATTACAGTACAACAATTTAAATAATCATGATTTGTCTTTAATTACTAATTATTTTAAAATGTTTATTTTAGACATTCTATGTTTATTTTAGTCAGTTTATTCAGTCATGTTAGAAAAATGTTCTAAAAAAACTCTTATAAGCTAGGGATTTGGTATGTATGTTGTATTTAGCTATTGAAATAACACTAAAAGTCCTCGCAAAAAAACCTGTTCTACGACTGCCACCTTGAAAAATGGCGTCCAAAAACCGTCCCCATAACTGAAGAACTATTCACCCTATAAAATAATTATATTTTATATATATTTTGTAAGACATAAGTGAAAAAAATTTCAGCTCTCTAGCTTTAAGGAAAGCATAAAAATTAATATTTATTGTTTTAGGGGATGCTACTAACAACCCTTATCACCTAGGGGTATATAAAATAGCATACTACGACCTATTCTCAGACCTACCAAATATGCACACAAATTTCATAAAAATCGGTGAAGCCATTTCGGAGGAGTTCGATAGCAAACACTGTGATACGAGATTTTTTTATATGATTTACCTCACGTGTGCTTTAATATACAGCAGTTTTGCGTGAGCATTCTAGGGCGTGAACTAATTGTAAAGACAGAAATTAAATTGACTTGTAAACACTAATCTACAATTCTTTTTACACCACATAGTTCACATGTTGAATAGGTTTATTCATTGACGTTCGATTTAAATAAGTGAATAAAATAAAATAAATTGTAAGTACAATTCAATGTATTTTAAAACCAAATTTTAATTTTTTTACAAAAAGAAAGTACAAGACATAGGTTTTATTCAAATATTATGAAATTGTAAATAAACGTGCAATCCGTGAAGCTATTCCTGTTTGCTAAGTTTCACAGTTTGACACGTTCAGCTAATTGAGCACGGATTTGTGGTTTCCAGTATAAACTCTAAGGCTTATTAGACAAGGCTCGCTATAGGCCATTTGCATCCTCATAACTTTTAACTTTGGGATTAAGTTTACTAAAAGTTTGTTACTGAAATCCTAAATTTAACAATTGCAAGTATACACATACGTTTTAATACAAATTCAGAATAGTAATAAACACTCTGAGAGTTACATTTTTTGTTTATATTATTATTCAATTAAATAAACAATAGGAAGTGTGATTTATGTTTTAACTTTAAGTTAGGTATACAAGTTTTAAATAATGTTGAATTATAATTATTAAAAATCATAACGGTAAAAACACCAATGAATGTAATGAATGTATAAAGTTACAAACAAAATAACCAATGGAAAAATAAATATTTTAAATTATTATACATAATTATACTTGTTGCTATTGATTTTTGTGTTTGGCTGAGTAAGTTTAAGGGAGATATCCACTGCCTTTAAGGAAAACATGTGGCGGTTTGTAATTGAGGAAATGAAGTAGAAATATATAATCTTCAAATTTCTCTATAACAGAAATCACAATATTATGTTCATAGGAAATGTAGTCTTTATATTAATTATATCTCATAGTAAAGATGAGGTAAATGGAGGCAATAAGTATATTTGTTAATTACGTTCCTAATATTATCTAGGATAACTATTTTTGTTATTGATTATCGTCTTTACTTTTTGAAAGTTTTTAAATATTCGGAAACCTTATCCCAGCAAATATTATGATTTCAAGACTAATTTGAAAAACCGGTTAATTTTGGAAAATAACCTTTTCTTAAAATGTTGATATCTCATTTCGAAGTCACCAAAAAGGTGTGAAAGAGACACTTGATATTTGTTGTAACTTTTAAATATACAAAAATAATTTAGTTTTAAGGAGGATTCGTGTCTTAATTTATTTGAAATAAATTTGAATCATTTTCAAAACGAAATTTAGTCATTTAGATTCTTTTAAAACTAAATTTGTAACTATTTGTATTAACTAATTACTAGGGGAGACCCCTGCGTGCTCCGCCAACCCCCACCCCCCAACTCCCTGTTGGAACCCGTTGTGTGCCGTTGGAACCCGTTGTATAGTCAGCAAGGCTCAGGTCTACACTTTAATAAAACCCTAACCTAAAAATTGATTTAAAATTTGAAATAAACTGTCAATGAAAATATTAGAGACTACAGCTGATTACTGAATCAACAATAAATATTACAAATCAGACTTAAAACACACCAACAATAACATAACCTAAATCAAATCATCTGTTTAACTTATTTATTTGAAACTCAATTAGTTTATCAGCTGTTTAAAATCAAATTACAGTATTTCCTATCTAGCCTAGTTGTAGCATAGGCTACTGATGCATTTTTAAAACTCGGAATAAAACTACAATAAAAGTGTAAATCAAATATTTAGCTTCACAGTGACTTAGAACTGGAAATTATCTTTTAAATAAAAAAAGAATCATCAAAATCGGTTAAGTATTAACTTCAGGAAGTGAGTGAACTAAAATCAGGAATTTTTTTAAATATATAGATGATAGCTTTTGTTTTATTTCAAGATTTACTGATAAAAAGTCCTTCTGATTATTCTAAAATATAATTTGAAACTGTTTTTATTAACTAGTTATGAGATTTTTGTTTGATTTCAAGATTTACTCATAAAATGTCGCCTAATTATAATTGAGCTAAAATTAAATTTGAAACTATTTTTATTAATTAATTATTATAATTAGTTGTTTGATTTCAAGATTTACTGATAAACAGTCCTTCTGATTATTCTAAACTTAAATTTGAAACTACTTTTTATTAACTAATTAAGATTTTTTTTGTTTATTCGTAATTCAGGTACGAAAGTTTAGAACGAAATTTAAGTAGAACTATTATTAATTTTATATCCTAGAATTTATAATTCTTTATGTATAGGCCTAGTATTTGAAATAATCCATGTCAATGTTTTATCGATGTAGCCTAATTAAAAACATTCTTAACTAAAGAGCAAACAAAACCTGTCAAGATAACCTACATATATAATGGGTACAAAGAATTCGACACGAACAAAATTTAAACCTAACTTACTTTTTATGTAAAGAGACTATTAAGTCCCCGTGAAAAATCACAGGCAGATTAATTAGATACATATCAGAAATACATCATTTAAAAAAATATTTTATTTGAAAACAACAGACTTTTTTAGGCCTACGTAACTATGCTGACGGGGATTTATAGGCCTATATGTTAAAATTTTGCATTTACATACGTTATTATATATTTAAAGAAAGATAAAAATATTATCTTTTAATTCCTTTTTATTTCATATTGATAGATCAAATGATTTAGAAGTTTAATATTATAGTGAAGAAATTATTAATGAAATTTGTTTGTGTTATACGAAGATATACGAATGTTTCCAAAGTTAGACGAATAGGTATCTCTTCTTTAAATTTGTAGTACCAGGAGACCGAGCTAAAGCTCGATTATAAGCAGGGCTATGATTTCAATAATAAATATTGGATTATTGAGTTTTGAGGTTAGGCCTATAACATTAAATAACTAAATAAAGGGTATATTCAACATTAGGCTTACCTGTAATAAAAATACAGTTTAAAGGATTAACCATAATCTCAACGCTATGCCTCAGAAATAAATCAGGCCTAAATTAAAGTTTAATATTTCAATATCGATTTAGGCCTAGGGCCTAGTTCGCTCACGTCAATAACTATTATTGCAAATTTCCGTGAACATCGTTTAGGTTAGGCCTATAACATTAAACAACTAAATAAAGGGTATGTTTATTTAGCAGAAGTATTCGTTGCCATGGTAACTATAAATAGATACAACATTAGGCTTACCTCTAATAAAATATACAGTTTAAAAGAAAGCAGATGATTATTGTAATGGCATTGAAAACATTTGCATCAGCTGTGCTTTGTATTGTTTAAAATGGACAAATTTCACTTTTTAATTTAATAAAAAGACGTAGAAAATGAATTTTCCCAGACTGGTGACCATTTCCAATCGATTTCTCGTGGCCAAAAGCCCCATTTAAAATCAAAAAATGAAAAATCCTTAGACGGAGATTCCAGATCCATTTAGCAGACAAACAATTATCTCTCGCTTTAGAAGATAAGATAGACGAATATATTGACTATAAAAGGTGTATTTATATACAGTTTAAAACTTCAAAGCAAATCTTATATAGCAAACATTAGTTCTATAACTCATATAAAAAAAATCAACTTCACAAGAAATTATAATGATTGAAGTTGTAAACATAATCCCAAAGTATAAAGTACGCTGGGTTTTGTTTAAGTATTACAGATGATAGGTGAAACCATCTCTTATATATTATGTTACTCACGTACGTACGGGCGCACAGTCGCTTTTAAAGGAGTCGATATTTCAAAGATAGCAGGCCCATGACATCATGTACCTACATCGACTGTAAATATGGTCCTCCGAGCCTTCGAACTTATACTAGACTTAAGTTCAAAGTAGGAGTTTATAATAAAAATAATGCAACCTACTAACATTTATGTAGTCGGTCTTAAGCGCAGGTTGAAAAAATGTATTAGAATAATGGAAGCAGAATTAATTAACTTACTATTCAGGTAAATGTTTGTATTGATGTTTCAATGTTTTGGTGACCTCCATTGGGTGATCAACTGAAGATGGAGTTTGCGTCTTTAAACTAAGACAAAAGAAGTCACATAAAGAGACTAAATAAGGTAATAGTTAATTTGTTATTATATATTGTATTCAATAGTGACTCGGACACGGACACCAAACAATGCACATTAAATAACTAACAATCATAGTTACAGAGTAATTATGAATCTATGTTGATAGTTGTCGTGCTAAATAAGGCTTACACACAAACAATAGCTGATGTCATAGTTTATAGGCTAAATTTGTTATTATAAAGATTATAATTGTATGCACGAATACCGTTACATGTAGAAAAGTGAGACTAGGAGTCCCTGTACATTGTATATTTGTACTTTATACAAATTTAAATAATGAGCAGCAACAAAGGGTGTGAGAAATCCTCAGAGGAATAAGCCACGAGGCAAGAGTTGCAGACTATTATAAAATCAATCTTATCTGAACGTGACAACACTCCAGATGGCTTCGTTTCAGAAGGTGGGTCGGACTTCTTCTATAATAGACAGCCTGGAATCAAGAGACATTTCTGCAGCCACTGGGCATACTATTCAAGCGCATATTAAATAGTTTGTTCCAGTACACTTCAATCAAATTGGAGCTCACAAAAATTATCACGTATTTAAGAAAATTTATATACAGCGGGTTATTATTTATTTATTTATCATTTACACTAAAGTTAAAATTACCAATTCTACCCCAAATATACATTTCACTTTAGAAATTCACAATTCGATTACGTAACTGAACTGCTGACGTCAGTTGAGCAAATTTCCAAAATTAAGATTATACTATGTTTTATTGTTTCAACCAACTATTTGGAAAATTGGTCTACTCACGAAGGTGCTAAAAGCTGCCTACGAGTACGAAATATTTCAGTAGAATTCACTAGAACCTCAGCCCCGCCTCACGTTCGCTTGCAGCGGAAAAACTCGCACTACCTTGGATTATGGACTGCATTATGGGTGTTTGCACCTCGGATTATGGACTGCACTATGGGTGTTTGCACCTTGGATTATGGACTGCACTATGGGTGTTTGCACCTCGGATTATGGACTGCACTATGGGTGTTTGCACCTCGGATTATGAACTGCTTCGCTTCGTTCGCAGCAGACAAACTTGCTTCGCGACTTTTTATCCCGGCTGTCATCATCAGTTCGGAACCTGTTCCCACGAGGATTGATTTGAGCTTTGATAGTATTTTACGTTTTGATCAATTTTGGGGAAACCAGACTGGTTATAAGGTTGTGTAAAAAAACAAAATGTACAAAATAATAACTTTTATTTTTTTAAAATACGAAAAATCTCAAAAATGTTTTACTTCCAATCAAAAATCGTGCTTCCGGTTGTTGGATTTTACGAGCTAACGAACTCGTCCGAGAAAACCGTCGTGTGTATAAAATGTGGAATAAACCGTACGTAAAATACGGCCGTTGGAGTGCGAATATCTAAATAAATATATATACAATTTTTAACGACATCCCAAAAGTGCTTCTTGAATGTCCGACATTGGGTCTCACCGTAAGGCTAGGCGCATATTGGGATGCGATTGACGCGTGTGAGATGGCATGACACGATCGCGCCACAAGCGTCGCGTTGGGGTACGCATGTTACAACGCAGTTTATCCCAACTCTCGCCCAGTAGACACGTGTATTTCACTTCATTTTATATTTAGTTTCTTTAAAATGAATTATTCACCGATAAAACTATGTTTATTATATCTGTTCTAATTTAAAATAAACGGTACCAGGAACTGGCACATACTTTCTCACAAATACATTTAAATTACTAAACAGATTCAATGTGACTTGTAGGGTGGGGTAGGAGAGTTTTTTTTATTTAAGTTGGAGATTAACTAATAAATATTATTAATATTATTATTATCTAGAGAGGAAATTATTCGATCGATTTCGAAAAAATTAGCACCAATCTCGTCAATTAGGTCTTCATAGATGCACGTAAAATGGTTTTGAATTTTTTTTTAAACCACCCGCTTATGGCCAAAAAACCCCCAAAAACAGTTATTATTATTATTAGTTAAACGATAATTTTTATAAAGATGCGGGTTTCTGTATAAGGTAGGGCACATTAAAGGCTACAAATAAGTCAAATTTTATCAAAATCGTTAGAGCCGTTTTTTAATAAAAAAATAATAACTGATTTTTTGGGGGTTTTTTGGCCAAAAAGGGGGTTGTTTTTCAAAATTGTTCAAAACCCTTTTTTGTGCATCTATACAGGCGTACTTGACATAGTTTTCTCTCTAGCTTTGTATACTTTTATTAAAGTAGGCGATTAACTAATAAATATTATTATTATTAGCTAGAGAGAAAACTATTCGATCGATTTCGAACAAATTTGCACCAAACACGTCAATTAGGTCATTATAGATGCACGTAAAAAGGTTTTGAAAAATTTTGAAAAAAAACCCCTTTATGGCCAAAAAACCCCCCAAAATCAGTTATTATTATTATTATTAGCTAAACGAGAATTTTTAGAAAGATGCGGGTTTTTGTATATGGTAGGGCACATTAAAGGCTACAAATAAGCAAAATTTTATCAAAATCGTTAGAGCCGTTTTTTAATAAAAAAATAATAACTGATTTTTTGGGGTTTTTTTGGCCAAAAAGGGGGTTGTTTTTCAAAATTGTTCAAAACCCTTTATCGTGCATCTATACAGGCGTACTGGACATGTCTGGTGCAAATTTGGTTGAAATCGATCGAATAGTTTTCTCTCTAGCTTTGTCTACATACAGACATACATACATACAGACATACAGACAGACATTTTGTAAAAACCACTTTTTTGGACTCAGGGGGTCCCAAAACGGACATTTCCACAAAAATCTCAACATCGATTTTTTTTGCGATCACTATACTTTCTCTTTACTATAATAGTATAGTGAGAAAGTAAAAATGACTTCAGATTTACCAGAATTACTTGCTGTTTCTACTAACTACTTCCGGATGAACCAAAACTCATGGTGAACAGAAGTGCGCGGGATGATATAAATATATATTATATACTTTCTTTGCACATACTTTAAACATTTTCATTTGTTCATTAATAACTTAACGAAGCCATATTTTTTAAAATTTTTACGGGGTTAATCCAAACGCCAAATATTTTATTTAAAATTATTTCTTATTAAAATGCAGAGAACATATAAAACACAGCTTTGATTCATTAACAAAAAGTATTTATTAAACAATTCAGTTTACATAAATACTGTATATTGATTAAAAATTATTTTATGATAATTATTTTACTAAGAATTACTTTGTTTTAGTGTTTATTGAAAGTTCAGCTTTATTATTCAAATAAATTTTATTTTATTTTCAACTATTTTAAAACCAATTAGGCCTCTATCAGCTTTTCCTGGGCCAACATCTGAAAAATGTGATAATGGAAAATGCACAACTCGACCAAAACGTGTCAGTAGAGTACTGAACCCGTGAGACGTGTGACGCGTGGCGCGAGAACTGTGTCACTGCCACTGATGTCTGTCGTGCCACGCGAGCCGCGCTTCGTTTCGTCGCATTACCAATGTGCGCTAATCCATTCATTTACGTATGTTACAAAAAGTCGCGCTGTGCCACGTCGCGTGACCTGCGTCAAACGCGTCCCAATATGCGCCTAACATAACAGTCACTACAATAGCTCATCTTTCCTACAAAAAGCCGCTAATAATATAATATAGGATATTATAAAGTAATAACAACATATTTTAATAAAACTAATTTAATCGAGATTACTAGAGCAACTATTAGAACAAACCCAGGTGCACAGTGTATTAGTGCTTAAAATAGTTCCTTCGTTACAAAAGCTTGAAATGAAATTCTCCAGCATTCCACTTTCTTTAAAAAAACGCAGCTGCTCTCTTGTTCTGAATGTTTCAATTTGGGAAGTGCTTGGATTTTTATCAAATTAACTTCTGCAGAAACAACAATATAACCAGACGTTATTTAAGTTATACACATTTGGATAAATACAAATAGCGAATGTACAAATTTATTTAAAAAATAAGAGATTTAAATAAACATTAACATTTTGATTTTGTTAAACAGTTTTCTCAATAGTTGTTTAGTTGGTTTTCCTCAAAGTAAAGTGGGTTTTTATTCCTTTAATATAATAATTTATTGTTTAAAAATGCCAAAATAAAACTGACTTGAGAAAAATATGCGGGTCTTTATCACTTTCTACCAAACATAAAACTACGTCAACAAAAAAGTTTACATTCTCAAATTTAAGTCAGTTTAAAATAATAGTATCGTAATAAAATTTTAAGTACTTATCTAAATTGATGTGTTTCAAAATAATAATCTTCATTTCTATTTTATGGAGTTCTTCTAATCTTACTTAATATTTAAACCCAGCAAAATAATTTTGAGTTAGGTAGTATGTAACAAATATTCAGTATAGTAAAATCATGTTTCTGTGACGCAATGCAGTAGGAATAAATTATATTTTGAATTTCCTAAATAAACAAATCACAAATACAAAATTACAAAATTGTATATACAACTAGCTGAATACCCGTGCTGCGCTACGGGGATTTTTATTTTTTGTATCACTGTGTTACACACTTGTAATATTTTTCTCTCATTTGCATTCATCTTTTATTTCACGAAAGTGAATTATTACATGTATTTTTGTTTGGTATTTATTGTTCACTGGCCGCCCGTCAATCGTCTTCGTCACGGTATGTGAGCTGAATAAATTCAATCAATTAAAAGATAAACAATTCAACGTGAAGAGCGTCTTCTTTTTCAACCACCAAATCTACAGACTGGTAAATAACAGTCTTAGATGGATGTTGTACATCCCCCAGATACATCTTTAATATGCGAATGCATTGATTGGGATAGTTTTAAACAGCTTACGCCTTTAAACATTTTACATTTTAGAAGGTAACCTCATACTTTCTCACAAACATATTTAAATTATTAAACAGTTTCACTGTGACTTCATAATTGTAGGAGAGGTGATATTAAAGTAGGAGATTAACTAATACATATTATTATTATTAGCTAGAGAGAAAACTATTCGATCGATTTCGAACAAATTTGCACCAAACACGTCAATTAGGCCTGTATAGATTGTAACGTCCATCAACAACTTCGATCATTTATTTTACCTACTTACAACCTTCTGTATTTAACCTTCACCCAGTTATCCTTTTCTCCGCCAGACGTCGACTCCGTACGGTATCTGAAGCCGTAACACTACTTTAGAATGCCATAGCATCCCACAACCGATCAGCTGTTCTTTATCTATTAAGTTGAGATTGGTCGGAGCGTCGGCCATTACACCGTTACGAACGAAAACTCTTAGACGCTGGCAAGTGGTCGTAATGTTGCCGAACCTTAAATAATTTGATCGGGGTAACGTGTGTCGCTGAAGAACATGATTTGCTTCTAAACCTTTTGTTTTCGCATACCAGGTACAATATTTCAGCTTTACCTTAATAATTATAAGATATTACTTGTAAAACTTAATTAGGTTATTTCCACTTTTGCTTCATGTACAACTTCCTAACTCATTTTGTTCAATTTATTAGGGAAACCTATATATTTCTTTTTTACAACAGCCTAAAGTGTTATGCATTAATTAACTATAACTGTGTAGTATGTCTACAGTGTAACAGATATTGAAAACTTTTAATAAGCTATAAGCAAAATATATGGCTGACATGTAACTAAACGTTAACATTTCTTTTATGTTACCATGTGGCTATCTAACATGTACAGACAGTGTTATGCAACGTTACGCATGTCATATTAACAATCACCATCTATGTAGCAATCTGCTATTTGTGCTACAAAATTTAATAAATACAGCCAACTCAAAAGAACTATCATTTTATGCTTATTTAAATAACTGCAAGTTTTCTAAAAAGGAAATTGTTATCTGTGTTATATAGTTAAACTGGTCCGAGTGCAGGGGATGTTTAATGCAATGAGATAACCTGCTACTACTACTATTAGAAAAGGCCTACCTTGCAACAAAAAAAAAAATGGAATGCATAATCTAAATATTTTCTACTGAGTTTTAATTAGAGACAGAAGTTAATTTAAAAAAAAAATAGAACTATCTGTATTTGTTCTTTTCTTATGTTAAGTGTTAAATAGGCTGGATTTTTGAAAATAATTTTGCACATGTGTACTATTTAAGATATGTTAGTATTAAATAATTGGGAGGAGCAAGCTAGCACATTTCGGACTATAGCCTTAAGGGCTGCATATTAGAAATTTTACACCTTTTTTTATATATATAGAGAGACGTCTCATAATTAATTTTGTCTATTTATTTAATTATTTATAATTACCTTTTAGAGTTGGCCAACGACATACATATATTTTTTTTTCTTAAAACAAATCCATGGTACTTCATGTTAAAACTTTGTAACTTGTAAAATTTTTTGTATAATTTCTGTAATTATTATTAAAAGGGAGGGTTTTTGAATTTTATTTTTGGGAAGGGTTTTTAAATTAAATGTAATAAAATATATATGTTTTCTTTTTTAAATCTCAATCTTTTTGTATTAAGGGCATATTAATTATCTTTCTTTGTATTAAGGGCGTATAAACTTTTATTTAACTTGGTTAATAAACCTAAAATTATACATATTTCTATGGTTTATTGAGCTAACCTCTAGGTATCCTGTGCATTGTAAGAGATAAGCTGAAATATTCCTACTTTTGGTGATATTTAAATTCTAAGGTAAGTCTTGAACAGTACCAATCTATGTGGCCCAGTATCGTTTCCGTTCCCTTAATTATTCTTTTTGTAAGATTGGTACATGTTTTCTGGTCCGCAGATTGCGTGGTTACTTTCCATTTAAAAATTGTTTCAGCTGTCCGGTCGTCGGATAGGCCTAAATTTAGTTATGCTTTTAGTCACACTCTGTGATTATAGTTGTTATATAGTTTAATTTTTCGTTTGGTGGTAACTCAATGGTCCTTGTTCTTCTTTCCTATCGATATTTCCTTCATCCGTCGCACCTTTCTCATACTACGACATATTTCATAAACCTATATTTTTTTTTGATGAAACTTTAAAATTTTTGTTTTTTTTTTTTGGTTTCCCTTGTTACATACAATTTTAGATATATCCAAGCAGAGACAAATAAAATCAAAAAAATTTACAAAAAAACTATAAAACCCAAAAAAATTAATAAAATTTCATAAAATCCAAAAATAGATAAAAACTTAATAAAATTCAAAAAAAATTACAAAATTTCTCTCTGTTTGTATCTGTCTTTAATTCCTTTTTTCTTATTCACGTACACATAGTTTTTTTTTTCTCACTCTTTTCCAAATTATCACCTGGCTTTTTTTTAAATTTAATTAAATAAACATGTCGGACTTACAACAAATAGTTGATTATCTTAGAAAGCCAGAACTTTCTTTTGAGGTAATGGTGCGAGGAGGCGGTGTTGGCACTGTAAGGACTATGCGACCTAGTTTGCGAGGCCTACTTCAGGCGGGTTCTGAGCCTTGTGCTAATAAGATTACTGTCGATAATGTTGAGGAGCAGTTAGACCTTGCTCAGGAAACTCTTGACGATTTAAATGATACATTTTCTGATTTAAACTCCACACAAAATTTAGCATTAGTTCGTTTCAATACAAGGCTCGAACTGTTTGAGGCTAGGCTGAGCCTATTAATTACAGGTATCAATAACTTAAATTTAAATGCCACTGAACACAATGCAGAATGTAACCGCATGTTGGCAGCTCTGCAAATGCTTAAATTAAATTTCCAGTCGCTCTCCGCAGATAATTTAAATGAGTCAGCAATTTCTACGCAGTCCGCAGCGCCGCACCAAATCAATGTGACCACAGTTCCCACCATTTCGATTTTAGGGCAGCAGTCAAGCGAAAGAAATTCGCTAAACACAGGCTCCGTACCTGCTCCCGTTATTTTGGCACAGGAGTCCACTCCTGAAGTAGTCTATGGCAAACTTAGCCATCCCGCAGAAAAGTTAATAGCAACTTTGCCCGTAACAGACGGCTTCGATTTAGAGAAGCTTATTAAATTCATCAAAATTGCCTTGTCCTTATG
>JAGFPH010011338.1:24733-35034 GCA_018207615.1 Philaenus spumarius
TTTTCAAAATTTTTCAAAACCGTTTTTCGTGCATCTATACAGGCCTACTTGAAATGTCTGGTGCAAATTTGTTTGAACTCGATCGAATAGTTTTCGCTCTAGCTTTGTTTACATACAGACAGACATTTTGTAAAAACCACTTTTTTGGACTCAGGGGGTCCCAAAACGGATATTTCCACAAAAATCTCAACATCGATTTTTTTGCGATCACTAAAATGACTTGTTAACTTTTAAGTAAATAAACATAAGTTAAAGATGTCATGTTAACTTTATAAGTAAATATACATCTTATGTTAAAGATGTCATATTAACTTTATAAGTAAGTAGACATAAGTTAAAGATTTCATGTTAACATAATATGTAAATTTACATAAATTAAAAATACCACATTAACTTTATAAGTAAACATTCATAAATTTAAAATGTCATACAAGAGTTAAAGATGTCATATTAACTTTGTAAGTAAATACATAAGTTAAAAGTTGAGTCAAAACAGATTTTTTTTTAAACGTGGTTATTATTTATGCATTTCAAATTATTCTAGTATTTAGTTTTAGTTTTTATTTGTATTTCTTTAACCCAGTTGCTAATTTAGTATTATAAATTAATTATCAATTGGTTTCAAGAAATACAAATAGAAACTAAAACTAAACTCCAGCATAATTTGAAAATGTGCCCTAATAGGGTGTCAAAACGGATACGCAAAAACATTATTTAAATCGTAAATTATTGCTCTTTGATCAAATTACTAAAAGATTATTACCTGCATATAATTAATTGTAACAAATTATATCTAAGCTATGAGAATGTAATGTTACTAATTCTTTAGGAGTGCCACAGCTGATTACTAATGTACAGGCATAGTTGAAAAATGTATTGTTGTTGTATTATGGTGATGTTGTATACCGGATAATTTGTTTTTACTACTTTTTGTTAGTGATTAAAGGTTTTCATTTAAATTATATCTGTATATATACATAAATTAATCGCACATATTTATATTCAATTATAAAACTTATTTTAATCTTCTTTTTATCTATTATTTTGATTCCATACTTAGTTTAGTTTCTTGTGGTTAAAACAACACTTTAGCAGTGTACGTTGTGCCAACTCAGGGCGGAAATACTTAATCCCTGATAGAAGGGGAGATAAAGGAAAGCTCGATATAAACCCATGGTGTCCTTTATTGCAGGGCCGTTAACCCCGGTAGAATGAAAATGATATGTTTTAGGACAATCATCTGTATTGTCTAATATTTCAGTTATGTACCAGCATATTTAATTATATATATCTTTACTAGCAAAACTATATTTTGTAAACTTTGTAATTAAAACAAGTAAATAAATGTTGTTTGAACCAACAAACCTTAAATAGAAACATTTAAATTTATAAATAAATATTGAGGTTGAGTTGATAGAAAATGTACTTATAGAATATAATTTAAACACATGATCCCATAACTAATACGCTTATCTCCTCAAATGCAATTCAACGATACAGTTGTCATCTTCAATGATGCACGATCAATAATAATCGAACTGTTATTAAACTGTTATTATAATTAATTATTATAAAAGATGACGATATTGTCGTTCAAACGCGTTTGAGTAAATAGAAGTGTAATAGTTTTGAGATTCTGTGTTCAAGTTTTATTCTATTAAATTTAAGGGCAGCCCAAAAAAAAAAGTTTTCTTTTCATTTTTTTCATTATTATTCTTCAGAATTTTCTCTTTCCAACGATGTATAACACTTTATAAATATCTTCTTATAAATTGTAAATAAAACATAATCAAAAACAGTTTGCATTCATTTTTAGGTGAGTATGTAAAATATGTTTTCTGTTTTCCGCTGTTTTTGTGATTTTCCGAAATTTGTCATTTTTAAACTTTTGTGAAACATTTCTCAAGAACTACTGGGTGTATCATAATGAATTTTTTACATGATGTTTTTGGCACTAAATATTAGTTCCTATCATGAGGATTTTTCAAAATTATATATTTTTTATTTGCTGGATAAAAAATAATTTTCTATTAAAAAATAGTAAATTTAAACACACTTTTTTAAAAATCATAAATTTTTTAAAAATAAAAGCAAAATCTCCTGATAGGAACTAGGCAAAGACCTAATCTTAAAAAAAAAGAAATTATGACTAGCTCTTACTGAACCAGAGATATGTGTTACCTAGTCACATTATGCTCTTATCGAAGTCGGGCTGCAGTTAAATTTTTTTGCCCATCATAGTCGAATGACGTTTTTTACCAGGAAATAACATTCGCAATAAAATAAACTTAATTTGTATTGCTCAGAAAAATTGTTGCGATATATAAGAAGCTTGCGTTTTGATTGAATGCGTCTGCGGGATAAAATGTGATTACAATCCAATATTGTTATTATTATGTTAGGTAGAATGTTTGTAGAGAGGACAATTTTGTATCAGTAGAAGCTATTGCAGTAAAACGCTCGAACTGCGTGCTTAATCAACTTTGAAAGTTACAAGAGCATCTGATTATGATTATGAACATAACGGAAGAAATAAGAATGTTAATTGTTTTTTTATTCAAATTAAATTCTTTTTCTTGGTTTTCCAAAAGGTACAATTTGTTCCAAATATACAATTTTACTAAAAGGATAAAATTGAATAATGTTAGTTCAGATTTCATCTGTTAACATGTAAGGGTATGGATAGCACGTCTCTCGCGAGTTAGAAGTCAAACGTTTAGGTTCTAGAAACAGCTGATTTTATGCATTGCTCTCTCTGCATTTAATATTTTAAATGATCGGTTTTGAGATTAGAAATCGTTTAAAATGTATGTATTTTTACAATCCTTTTTGCCGACCTCATTCTTGGCAGGTAATATTTGTAAGAAAGAAATAAGCTTACAAACATACAACTATATTTCAAACTATTACTATCTTGGAATTTAGGTCTGAATCATTGCTATTTTATCATACAAGTTTGAACTTCTATTAGTTTATAAGTAAAGGCCTACTGACGATGAAAAATTGAGTGAGTTTAAAAAATAAAAATAATATAGTTTTGCCTAAATTACTGAATTTAAAATATTTGGGATTAAAATCATTGGTTTAAGTAGGCCTTTGATTAAAATGTTTGATCTTTTGTTTAATGAAAAATTTTGAAAAACAATCCCCTTTTCGGCCAAAAAACCCCCAAAAATCAGTTATTATTATTATTAGCAAAACGAGAATTTTTAGAAAGATGCGGTTTTTTTTGCATATGGTAGGGTACATTAAGGGCTACAAATCAGCAAAATTTTATCAAAATCGTTAGAACAGTTTTTTTTAATAAAAAGATAGTAGCTGATTTTTTGGGGTTTATTTTGTCAAAAAGGGGGTTGTTTTTTCAAAATTTTTCAAAACCGTTTTTCGTGCATCTATACAGGCCTATATTTGAACTCGATCGAATAGTTTTCGCTCTAGCTTTGTTTACATACTGACAGACATTTTGTAAAAACCACTTTTTTGGACTCAGGGGGTCCCAAAACGGATATTTCCACAAAAATCTCAACATCGATTTTTTTGCGATCACTATACTTTCTCTATAATATATAGTGTAGTGAGAAAGTAAAAAATGAATATCAGGTTTTTGAGTAAAATACTAAATTTATAGTCTGTGTGAAACGTTGAAATTCTCTAATGGCATAGACTGTTAGATATAGTTTGTTGCCTGCAGGCCTAAGTAGGTTCTTTTGATGAACAAAGTAAACGAAAAAAATTGAAAACAATAAACAGCGATTCAAACAAATAACAGCTGATGTCGTCTATTAGCTTTAACACTTCAACAAATAGCCCAGTCGGTGTAGGTTACAACTACCAGTAATTTGCAATACGGTTGAATTTTTTTATAAGTACATTAAAGTATGTAGATTAACATAAAAAAAGTTTACCAGTCCATAGATTTCCCAAAGTTGAAAAAAAAATCGAAATTTGTTTTCGATTATCCTTAATATTCCAAGCTGGGATGAAGATAAATAAAAATAAAAAATACCACCGTGTAGGAGAAGTATTTTTCAATAAAAAAGATCATATGTATTTCTTTCGTCCGACCAATGGTTTGTCTAGAAAAAATTCGATAATGCAGGTATGTATTTTGCAGCAGGGGAAATCACTAAAAGTGGAAATCTCATTCATATATGAAGCGTTGGCTCATTTTAAATTGGCTGAATTTTAATATATCGAATTGAAACTTGACATAGGAGTTAAAATATATATTTTAAACATTTATGCTGAGTCTCAGCTTGTTATATTTAAAATGACCCGATCTAGAGCCACTTGACTTATCAATGGGTTTCTCGATTTTAGGAGTACCGGACCCACGAATTCGTTATTATAAATTATTATAATATTAACTTTGAATTGCTTTTTATTTTATATTGATAGATCAAATGATTTAGAAGTTATTAATATTATAGTGAATAAATTAATAATCGAATATGTTTATATGTTATACGAAGATGTACGAATGATCCCGAAGTTAAACGAATAGGTATGTCTTCTTTAAATTCGTATAAACGAATATGTTGATGATAAAAGGTTGTATTTTATGTTTATAACCTCAAAGGAAGTCTTATAACGTATTATAGCATTCTGGTACAATAGGAGTTCTATAACTCATATAAAAAAAAATAAATTTCACAAGAAATTTTAATGATTGAAGTTGTTAACATAACCCTAAAGTATAATCTAAGCTGGGTGTTGTTTAAGTATTACAGATGACGAGTGAAATTACTTATAATATATGTTACTCACGTACGTACGTACACTCGCTTTTATAGGAGTTAATGTAAATTAACAATGGTAAACAAGCCGTATTACTTTGCACAGTTTAAAACCGAGGATTTGTACTGAGTTTGTGTTTCTGACTCGTACAAAATTATTAATGTCGTTGAAAAAAAAAAAAAAAAAAAAAAAAACGCTTTGACATGCGAAATCCAGTTAGAATCCAGAGTATGGAATTTGATAAAACGCAGTGTAAATCCTATGGTGCGAATACAAAGCAATTAGTGACACACACCTCTCTTGATGGACGGACTTTACGAATAAGTAACAAATTCGCAACACAAAACAGCTGCAGTTCTGTAATATTGTTAACATTTACCGTATAGTAACACACATTAATAAAATTAAATACTATTTAGGCTATTTTATATACCATTGTTTTTCAAGTCATCTCATGCATAGTTTTTGCATTGGCCAAAATAAATAAGTACACAATACATATTTTGAATTGTACATTTCCAGAACGTTGCAACGACGTTTGTCATACAGTGACTAGATAGAGACAGTGTGGCCAAGTGAGGTCTTGCTTCCTATTGGCCGGCAGACATGTTTATCCTAAATTCTTATCTGTTTCTATATTTGTTATATTTTTTGCACGAAAAAACAGAATACACTTTTTAAGAAGAAACACAGTTTTTATTATTTAATTTCAATATAAATATAAAACTGTAACAATTAAATTGCTTGTTTTTCCATTTATAAAAAAAAAACAAAGAGGTAATTCTCTTATAATTACAAAGAGATACAACACTAATCTTTACATTATAATTCTGAGCAGATGACAATACTTTTAGGATAAACATGGCGGCCACTTTTATATGGCCACACTGTCTCTATCTAGTCACTGTAGTTTGTCATGATAGTGCTGACCCTAGTGGTGATAAATTGAACTTGAAGTAGCATTGTAAGTAAAAACGTTGTACTGTAACTGTAACTGATGTAACGACCATTGTGCAACTACGAGACACGATCGAGTCATTGTATGGCATACATCGATGTATGGTTAGAGGTTTTTGTTGTTTTCATGTGTTTAATATACAGCGACAGATGTTATTCGCACAACTAACTTACACAAGTATTATGCACAGTAAGTTGTCGGCTGTAACTTTGGTAGCATGCCAGTGTCACTGGAGCTGTTAAAATGTATTTCACATTTTTCTTTTGAATATCACTAAAAAAACCTTATAACGATTGTACACTACCAAGAAACCTTTTTAACCTTTTTTATTCCCCATCCGTATACTATTGATCTGATGTTCCATATTGTTAATAATTTTAACTTGACTGTCGTAGTCTAAGCCAAAAGCACTGTGCCACTTCTTTCTGTTATCTACACGGAATCTTGAATTCATTACATCAAAGAATTTGTCAACAGCATACAAAAAATTGTAAATGTAGCTTTTGTGAGGATATTTTAATTTAAAAAGAGATGCTGTGTGGTGTGAAAATAACTGAGCAGCATACCTGACTTTCTGCCTTGCACTTTGTTTTAAATTTAAGTGCTTCATACCTTAGCTTTGGAGAAAGTTTTAATTCATCATGCTCAATAACGGTTTAAATAATACCTTTGTCAATATGTTTTCCATCAGGCAGTGTTATGGCGTGATCAATAAAGTTATTCCTCAACAACTTCAGTAAATGCGGCACACCTGCGAAGACCCAAATGTTGTTATTAGTGCAGGGATGTTTAAAATATGCCTTCTTCTTAAGTTTATTGTTCAACATATGTTTTTTTACACGGCCTTTTTTTTGTTTGAAATTGTGCAAGTGTTCTTGTTGTTGAAACTTATGTCATTTTTGACTTCTATTCCAATGTTCAACTCATTCCATAATGCTTGATTAGTTCCCCCATATCTGATACAACCGCTACTACTTCAAAACCGGAATCATTTAGTTTTTTTATTATGTTCAATAAAATGTCTTTTGTCATCTTTTGATCGAAATTATAATACACTGGTTGTTTCCATTTTGAAGTTAAACCTCGAGCCATAACAACCTGAACTTCAGAATGAGGTCCATAAGCTTTATCAGGGGGTTTGGGGGGGTCAAAGTTACTAAACCACGATTTCTCTAAAACTACTGATTGGATTGGAATGAAATTTGGTATGTAGCTCCCTCTAGGGCCGTAGGTGTTGATAAGAAACGGTTTAATAAAAATCGAAATCTTAGGTAGGGTTTGGGGGGGAGGGTCAAAGTTACTAAATCACAATTTATCCAAAACCACCGAACGGATTGGAATGACATTTGGCATGTAGCTTCCTCTAGGATCATAGGTGCTCTCTAAGAAAGTGTTTAAAAAAATTCGAAATTTTAGGGGGGTTTGGTGATCAAAGTTACTAAATCATGATTTCTCCAAAATCAACGAATGGATTGGAATGAAATTTGGTATGTAGCTTCCTCTACGGCCCTAGGTGCTCGCTAAGAAAGGGTTAAAAAAAATAGAAACTTTAGAGGAGGTTGGGGGGGGGTGAAAGCTACTTAAACTCCCCATAAGAAATACATAGTGTAATTTATATTCATTGATATAATATATTTTTTGTTAATATACATTTAACTTTGATTTGTCTATCCGTGCAAAGCCGTATCGGGCTAGCTAGTATAATAATATAATATGGATGTGTGTTACATGCATGTAATATTTTCCATGGTAACATTTTCCTACTTTTGCAATTCTAAATAACCATCTCTTATGCTACTCTTGGGAAGGTATAAAGTTTCAACTGGGAGAAAGTATGTGGCAGTTATCTGGTACCGTTTATTAGAGTAAATTATACATTGTTTGGTCCCATTTCTTGTAACGAAGTGTAGAATAAAAATAGATTACACATTTTATTTTAAAATGTCAAATTAAATAAATGAAAGTTTGATTTAGTAAAGCAAAGTAGGTAACCCTAGCGGGTGGCCCGCACTAATACTTACCGCGCTGCGAGTCATGGTGTGTGGGTCAGAGTAAGATGACCCTTCGTACAACCGCATTAACACTTTGATAACACTAAAGCGGTCACTAAAATGTTTTATGGAAACAAATCTAAATTGCAGAATTTAATTTAGTTTCGCCCCTACTATTATTTCTCTAAATATTATTTTTCTTTAAGGACATCCACTAGTTTAAACGTTACTCCGCAAACTTTAAAGTGCAGAGTTTGTGTTGCGTACAATATTGTTTTTTAATAATTTATTATCTAATTTAGCCTCTCCAGCCTCCAGTGTAATTGAGGTAACCACGTGCACATCTGCCATCCTAGCATCACAGCTGATAATAAACACAATCCCTCGTAATTAACACTGTTTAATTCAATTACAGCCCCTAAAATAATTAGACAGTGCTGAAATTAATGTAGTTATTAGAAGCATTTTTTTTGGCGATCATAACGTATCAAAAATTAAGTCTCGAACTTTTACCACGAAAACGATCACTCATCAACATTCGCGAAGTAGCAAAGATTAATTTAATTAAGGATGGCATTTTAATAATAAAAATGTTTTATTGTAGAAAAGTAGAATTTACAGTTAATGAAATGGATTTATCTGATATAATACATATAGGAAATCTTCTATAAACAAACCTTAGGATCCATGCTAGTTTAAATGTTGTTTAAAATTTATTTAGTTTTTGTATTAATACATTTTAAATATGACTATATTATAATTCATTAATTTTGTGTTTTTAACCATAATTATTAAAATTCGATAGGATTTGTTAGGTGAATTATAATATTCCGGAGCTAACCTTTTTTAATTAACCTTTTTAGAAACAAAAATAAAAGAAAAATGTAACTATTGTTGACCTAACAAACAGATTTTACATTTTTAGCCAACAAACTTTCATTTGATTGAAAGGTTAACGGATATAACTACTGACCTATAAAGGACCGTTAAAACTTTAAATACACTTCAACAGTTACAAATACATATTTTTCTCTGATTAGTTTCATCAATTTTATGTTAATTATTTGAAATTTTACACTTAAACTCATCGATTACAGTAATGTTTATTCAATAATAATACATTTTGTATCTATTAGAAATAGTGGCGGATCCAGGGGGCTAGGGGGGCTCAAGCCCCCCATTTTGTTTTACAATAAATAATAACGATCCACTTTTAGGCAAAAAGCAAAATCCTCTCTATATAACATTATCTTCCATGCATATTTCTAGCAGTTATAAATTATTGTATTCCTAGTGTTTTTTAATTATTTATTATAAGAAACATTATTCAAGGCAAATAAAATACCAAGACAGTCTATCGAATCACATCGTTTTAAAAGATATTTTTTTCCTGTGCTCTCTCTTTTCTGGAGGGTGTTAAGCCCCCCTTTGGTCAGTTTTAGATCCGCCATTGATTGGAAACATTAGTCCGAATAGTTAAAGAAGGTAACAATATGTAAGTGTCTACAGTTCAAGTTGGTGATTAACTAGAACGTTAATAAAGTCTGGCTTAATCACTTTCAGATTGGGTTAGTTACGTCCGATCATGGAGCTGAGATACTTTGCAGTTATTACAATAATATCATTAGTTGGTTATCTTTAAATAAAGTGATTTTATTTTTAATCAATTATAATGAAATTGTTCTTTGAATAATATACGGTAGCGCTAAAATAACCTGTACTGAAATTAATGAAGCTGTGGTTGGTTTTTAGAACAGCTGATTATATTGTTGTCGGTTGCTTACTATTACTTTCTTATTTGTGGTTAGTTAACGCTATAATGGTTCCAGAGAAAGCTTGATTGTAGAGCATTATTTTCGCTTATATAGAACAGGTTGTTCCGGCGGTCCTAGTTTAATGTGAATTGCTGTAGAGTTTCAAGAATGATTTTACAAACAGCCGCCAAGTAATGCTGTAATGATACATGATAAGTGTTGCTGCAAGTTCCATTGAATGAACAGTGTTTTTACTCAACGTAAAGGGTGTCATCCAAAAACGGGCACTACGAATAAAAACCACGGTAGATTTCTTCAGCAAGTCCTGCATTCTCTGAAAACAATCCTTCATCAGACATATTTGAAAATGAACAATACGTCTTTGAGAAGACGGTTTAAAAACCTTGGTGGATTCCCTTTTAGAAGAAAAGCTGATCAACCTTTAAATTAAAGGGTTAAAAAAGTAAGAATAGGTCAATGTGTTCCAATTTTAGAAATAAACTATATAAACTCCTTGTTCCTTCAAAATATATAGCTTTCACTTGAAAACCATGTACTCCTAAACGGTTTTCTTGGATTTCAACGTCCTGACGATGCCATAAAAAAGGCACAACAAAGTTAGCAAGAGGAAGAGGGATACTGGTATTTCGTTGAAGGGAAAAACGGGAATGCTGTTACTGTACATACGTTACAGGGAGAACATCCTTCAACCTTTCGCGAGAGCTTTGAAGAGGTTTTGTAGTGCTAGCAATCTGGATTTCGATTCTCAGTGGTTTCAGTTAGATGGCACTACCAGTCACAAACTTTCCGTGCCCGTCATAAATCCCCGATCTTTCACCACCTGATCATGTAGGGGAATGA
>JAGFPH010011339.1:0-35034 GCA_018207615.1 Philaenus spumarius
CGACCACTGCCAAGGGAACCAACAAAACGACCACTGCCAAGGGAACCAACAAAACGAACACTGCCAAGGGAACCAGCTTCACCAGTCTTGAGAACGCAGTATTGAGCCTAGAAGCAGACAAGTGCCGAAGCGGCAAACCACGCCACAGAGAAGGGAGGCAAAAGGAGTCGCTAGTTAGTGGGAGAGTTGCGCCGACCGCCAGGCTGTTTCACCAGGAATAAATTCATTTAATTTGTAATTCAATAAATCTGTTCTACTTTACAAACACCTGCATCGACACAGCGTACACGAAAATTCGTTCGCGGAAAAGAGGCTAGACTCGGCTAGAACCTCCAAAGCCCACTAGTTTAAATTTAAAACACTTTTGGATAAATTACGGCACATATTTTGGCCGAACATAAAGTACTGTACGAAAATAGCAAATTCGTTTATATATAATTCAAATACTTATAACTTAAAACGATAGATCAGGTTTGTCTGATCAGCTGATCAGTTTTGTTTTTAACCAACTCCTCAGATGTTTTGTTGACAAATTTAAGTAAGAAGAGCAAAACATTTTGTCTTGACAGAAATATACACAGAGAACTAAACCTAAGCAATATCACGCCATTGCTGTACATAGATATTTATTGGATAAAGATAGTTAATTTTACTCTCAGACTTTCTCCTGCTTTCACAGTTTGAGTTTACGTGCTTCATTGTTATGCAAATTATTAAACACTACACGCAATCTCCAAACACTGCTTTGGTAATACAAAGGTAGTCTCTTGTACAAAGAACTGCGGGGGAGTGATAAATAAGCAAGATAGCAATTTCAGCCTCGAGTGTTTTTAGACCAGGCAAAATGGTAAGATTTTGACCCGAAAAAATCAATATTTTCCTGCAACTCCGATTTGGATGCAGTTTTCTGCAACGTGTTCAGAAAAATACCAGGAAAAAAGTCTACATGTGACCAGTTTTGTGAGAAAGCGGAAATGCATCGCGGGTGCGTAAAATGCATCTAAAAAAGTGCATAATTTGTTTGAAACCTCTAAAAATCGATAAAAAGCCGCGAAAATCAGCACTCGGGGTTTTTTGGGGCACTGATCTCATTTCTGACCATGCGAAATACCCCGGAGAACCGAGGGAGGGGGGTGATATACCTTAGAAACGAAACTTGACTGACGAGCATTTTACTAGTAAAATGTTGGAAAGTACCCCAAAACTTCAAAACGCTGTAACTATTTACCGGGTAAAAACAAATGAGTATAACTGTATACATTTTTGAAGGAAATATTTCGCTCTACAACTTTCTTTGTCACGAGTTTTCTGTAAAATGGAAGGGGAAAGAGTTCTAAGAGGAAAATTGTCGAAATACCTTAACCACACCCACTTTTTGGACAACGATTCATATTTAATGGCTCATATCTTGAAAACGGTAACACTTAGTAGAAATATGGATATACTGTTTGAAAGCAAAATGTATTATCTTTAATTTTTCAAAGTATAAAAATTCCTGTGCGACGCATCCTTTTCGAGATTAAAGCCAAAAACCAAAAAAAGGGCCTTCAGGACCCCCTCCCACACCCCGCGGCGCCTGAAACCGATGGGACTTTATTAGGCGTTATTCAGGAGATCACACACTACACACTACTGAAAAAATTGGAACCCCATGATTTAATGCACGATTCGCCGACATTTTGAGCTAGTTTGTACTATGGGTTATTTCTGTTGTCACAACACTCACTGCTCCAAAACAGTTCCTTCGTAACAAAAATAATATTATTTGTAGTCTTGGGTTTCTTTGTTTGTTTATGGTTACTGCAAAACAATCTTATAGCGTACTGTAGAATATATTCCTTTTTTTTATTTATTACACAGACATAATTGTATTTTATCGACATTTATTACTTCTTAAATAATGTGTATACTACTGTTCACAATCCTGAATATAAGTTGAAGACTATGTGGTAACTATAACTTCTGAACATCCTTTTTAATGAATCTGTGAGTAATGATATCGCATTTTGTCGATGTACAGTCGTTTCGACAGTCACAGTCCACATGCTATCAGGACAGGTAGTAGCCTCGCAACCGTTCTTATGGCCTGTACTGCCAACTAAAGCCCGGACGCACAGTAGAGATATGATATTTTGTAAATTATTTATTCTTACAAGATACGTATTATAAGGGTTATAAATGTAGTAACAACCCTCAAACAATAAATATTAATTGTTATACTTTCCTTAAAGCTAAAGAGCTGAAATTTCGTAATTCATTACTGACAAGATACATATAAAAAATAAACCAGTTTTAATTTTGTTACGTGCTGCTAAGGGGTGAAAATGTGAAACAACCCCTAAAAATAATAATTAATAATTGGTATTCTTTCCTTAATACTAGAGAGATGAAATTAAGTACTTATTAAATTTAATAAAATAATAAACACAAGCTGATCAAAACTATTCCGATCTATGAATTCGCATATTAAAGACGTATCTGCGTGATCTGCAACATGCAGCTAAGACTGTGATTTACCAGTCTTTAGATTTAGTAGGTTGGAAAAAAGACTCTCTTCGCTCTGATTTTTTATTGATTTAATTTATTTAGCACACATACCGTGACGAAGACGATTGACGGGCAGCCAGTGAACAATAAATACCAAACTAATTGAAAATGCATGATACCTTCGTAAAATAATAGATAGAAAAAAAAACGAGAGAAAAATATTACAATTAATTTTATTATGATTCATTGTCATGAAAAAACAAAACAAATTCCCTGTAGCGATTCACGGGTATTCAGATAGTTTATATATGTATATTTTTAATTCGTCAGAGACGTTTTTGTTGTTGAAAAACAGTTAGACCGTCTGATGGTGTGATATTTTATAATATACTGTACACTAAAAATAAAAAATATTACCAATTACTTTCGCAGGAAGACGCTCTTCACTCTGCATTCTTTATTTTTGTAATTTATTTAATTTATTCATCCCACATACCATGACGAAGACGATTGACGAGCAGCCAATGAACAATAAATACCAAACGAATGGGAAACACATGTAATAGTTCACTTTCGTGAAATAAAAGATAAATAAAAACGAGGGAGAAATATTACAATTATGTAACATATTGATGCAAAAACAATCCCCATAGCGGAGCACGGTATTCAGCTAGTGTGTAATACGATTCTGTACATCCAGTATATCATTTTCGTAGGTAAAAAGAAAGTGTACCTATCCAGGGTTAAAACACTGACGAAGTAAACATCACACAATAATATCACATACAAAAGAAAAATACATTTTGTGAATTTCGATTAATTTTGCTTTCCTCTGCACTAACTAAATGAAGCATGTTCTAGGATCACAGCGTTATCGACCCGACGCCATCTTTTAATCCAATTATCCTAATGCGTTAGATTCTGCTGAGTACAACTTTATTGCAAATTCTAACAAATGTAATTTTCGAATTAGTTCAGAACGTGAATGCAGTTCATTTCTTACCAATATTGATTCACGGTCTAACAGTACCTTCGAAATTAAATTGTATTTTAAACGCGTTTAGGTAATATTTTTTTTAGCTCTTAGGCTATATTAAAGTGGAAGTAGGGCTGGTTTTAGAGGAGATGAAATAATGCGTCCTTTGCTATTATTTTAGAAAATGTTTAACATTTTGTTTGGGAGATTTAAGAGGTACATGATAATAGTTGAAATAAATAATCAATATGTTGCACGCAATGTAGTACTTAATGTTGTTTACAATTTTTTCTAGTGAACTTGTGACATTTAACTTGTTTACTCAAAGAGTTTTTCTGACGTATTAAAAATATTATTACATGAAATTCACTTTACGAGTTTTGGCCTGTGCAAATTGCTCGATTGTTTTGGACAGATCTAGCTATTTCGTTTTCAATCGACAACTTAGTTTAGTTTTACTTATATCACAAAATTGGATCAAACGGATGAAACCACTCACGCGTTCAACCTATACATAGCAAGCTGGCCTAGACAGTTGGTCACCGCGTAGCGAAACCGTGGGATCTCGGCGTGTTGAATTCAAAGAACGTCTGTATTTCCCACGACTGTACGAATAGAGTCGTAACAGTAAATGTGGTTGAGATAATTTTTAGATATATGCTGCTTTTTGCAAATGTTAGGGTACATTAAAGGCTACAAATAAGCCAAATTTTATCAAAATCGTTAGAACCGTTTTTTTTTATAAAAAAGATAATAACTGATTTTGTGGGGGTTTTTTCCCAAAAAGGGTGTTGTTTTTCAAAAAATTTCAAAACCGTTTTTCGTGCATCTATACAGGCCTACTTGACATGTCTGGTGCAAATTTGTTTGAAATCGTTCAAATAGTTTTCGCTCTAGCTTTCTATACATACAGATATTTTGTAAAAAAAACACTTTTTTGGACTCAGGCTTGTCCCAAAACGAATATTTCCACAAAAATCTCAACATTGATTTTTTTGCGATCACTATAAAAATAATCTCGCACAAGGTATAGTCAGTAACATCCTATTTCAATTAATACATAATGCAGCATGGCATTTTAATTTCGTTTATAAAATAATTTGATAAAATATAAATTGCAAAACTTAACTTCCTAAAAATCTATCTCTCACAACAGTCAACGTTTTTAAAGTCAATCAAATAATATTGTATTTAAATATAAATTCATAAGGTTAGTAACAAGAAGAGTTTTTACTTCATGTTTTTACTTTTGGGTAAGGTAACCATTGATATGTATAATTTTTAAACATAATTAAATTTTTATAAGAAACAAGATATTTCTTAAAATAAAAAAAAATCTTTTCATTTATAGTATAGGTTCTGAATTCGCCGACAATTGCATTTTATGAGTGAATATTAGTTTAGAATATAAATTTCTATGAATAAGGTATACAGTTCTCCAAACGGCAAGATCCTGAAAGGAGTCGAGGCCCAAATAAGAAAAATGCATGGTACAATTTGTTCAAATTTATTAAATAAGGAATATTATTCAACATCCACTTTCTAACAACTTTAACACCCTGGAAGAAAGGGTTAACATTCTTTTGCTAGAAGTAAAATAATAATTAACGTTGAGGGTGGAGAGGGTTGTCGGTTCGTCGTAAGGTGTTCAATCATCTTTTCGAAAAATTAAATATAATAGAAATTGATTACCGGTATCTTTAAAAATATAAGGCGTCTATTGGAAATAATTACCCCTAAAATTTGGCACCCCCTAAAATTTGGCACCCTGGGCAACCGCCCTAAAACCGGCTCTGAGTGGAAGTTTAAATAAAGATTGCGTGACAGACACAAGTATTAGAATACAAATTTTAACAGGTATTTCTAATTATTTTAGTTCACCTTTAGCTTCCATTTTCAAAAATTACCGTTGATGGTTCATCGCTGTACGTTTAATGATACGGCTGAGACCAACCACCACTCAACCATGTTATCGAGAATTCCTTACATTAAATTTTAAATTTACAGTTGTAAGTTGTTACTCATTGAGGATGACGTCCTTGTTGTTGAAACGTGTTTGATTATTAAATATATGTGTGTAAGAATTATGTATTGTTATTATTATTAAACTAGAGGAAACCCCTGCGTGCTCCACACGCCAACCCCGTTGGACCAGTCTATACAATAAAAGATACACTTGTTACTCACTGAGGATGACGCATTGTTGTTGAAACGCGTTTGATTATTAAATATATGTGTGTAAGAATTATGTATTGTTATTATTACTAAACTAGAGGAGACCCCTGCGTCCCTCTGCCAATCCCGTTGGACCCTTCTACACACTTACATTTATGTTTTCTTTACAATAAAAATTAGTATTAATAATCATCTCAAAGCTAAGATGGTAAATAATGTTAGATGTCCAAATCAAATTATCTCGTATATTTTAAATCAGCAATGCTCAGGTCTGCACCTAAACAAAACTCCACCTAAAAGTTAGAAATAATTGTTTCAAATTTTGAAATCAGCTGTTAGTGGAAATACGTGAGCAAACAGCTGATTGATGTACCAAAACCAAACATATTTAATAATTATTTACTATGGCGCTCCCTTTTCCATACAATATTTAGTACAGGTTGTGTTGTTTCTACGTCCAACAGATGACGCTCTTTACAAAAACCTAAAATAATAGTTAGAAATACAAATAATTGCTTCAAAGTTTGAAATCAGCTGTTAATGGAAATATTATAGCAAACAGCTGATTACTGTCATTATTACAGTCAATAAACATATTTAATGGGGCTCACATTTTTGTCAAATATTTAGTATACTTTGTGTTGTTGTTTTTTCGAATGTAATATTGTGTAAAAATTTCGGAGATATGAGATTTTGAACAAACGAACATTTACATGTTATTTATATAGATTTACATGTAATTTAAATAACAACACCAATGTATATTTATAGTGACTTGTTCCATCAACAACCATAAAGACTCACTTTACGAGTTTTTTTAAAGATCAAACATTTCGAGAGAATGCATCCGTTCGCTTCGCTCTACTTAGTTTTTATGCACAAAATAACCCCCGAGAGGCGCATCCAGCGTAACTATTTGTAAGGGAGTTCCAATTTCAAAAGAAGAACAAGATTTGGTCCCAACAGGGTCGTTTAGAAGTATGCAAATCGTTGTATTGCTTGTTTGTATTTGAGGTATTGTGCTTTCTTAGATGTTTCTCAAGTTATAAAAGAATACCTGGAAAACTTTTCACCTCCAATCATTGTAAACGACATCCGTATGGAAATTATTCGGTTTAAGAATCAGAAAACTATACTTTAAATTTATCTAAATCTGGAACACGATTTTTCTATTAGTACATCTGGCACTCACTGAATATTTCACACCAAATATTCACGGTGAGTGATAAACGATGGAGTGTGTACATATTTAATCTCTTTCAAAAAGTTAAGAGCAAAGATAAGACTCTACTTTTAAAGAAGGTGTTATTTTCAAGCGCGGTTTAAATTTCAATTCCCGTAAAAAGGTTTTAGTGGTAAAAGGACAGGTGTGCCATAACTTGTCGTTAATATCTTTCAGCTTATAGAAACGGAAATAAATTGCCTTGGCTTTAAAACAAAATTTAAAATATATTCCGCTGTCGTCGATATTTTCAAGTAATAAAGATTTTAAGTGATTGCATGCTCGTATAGTAAAGATATTTTTAAATATTTATTAAACCATTTCTCAAACCGTAAACTTTATATACAAAATAGTAGCTTAAATATTTTAATACGCTTCCTTTACTATTATTAAAATTAATATCTATAAGCTGCTTTGTCCAGACTGACGCAGAATCAACGTACAAGAAAAACAACATAAGATAAAAATAAAAAACGGTTCCAGAAACTGGCACATACTTTCTCACAAACGTATTTAAATTAATAACACGTTCACTGCTAAGGACGCACATGTGAGCTTGACACTGAACACTATGAGAAGTGGCCAACGCACAGTGCATTGCACGATAGTCCCCGTATTGGGAGTGTTTTCAATACACAGTGCATTGCCTGCTCCGCATGCCAACCCCCGTACTGGGAGTATTTTCAATACACAATGCGTTGCGTGCTTTAAGGCCAATTTAAGGCCTATGTTAGGAGAGTAACTAATAAATATTATTATTATTATTAGCTAAACGAGTATTTTTTTTAAATTTGTGGTTTTTTGCAAATTTGAGGGTATGTTAAGGCTACAAATAAGCCAAATTTTATCAAAATCGCTAAAACAGTTTTTTCTTAATAAAAAAATAATAACTGATTTTTTGGAGGTTTTTTGGCCGGTTGTTTTTCAAAATTTGTCAAAATACTTTTTCGTGCATCTATACATTTCTAATTGACATGTTTGGTGAAATTTTTTTCGAAATCGATCGAATAGTTTTCTCTCTAGCTTTACATACGTACTGACAGACAGACATACAGAGAGACATACAAACAGGCATTTTGTAAAAACCACTTTTTTGGACTCATTGGGTCCCAAAACGGATATTTCCACAAAAATCTCAACATCTATTTTTTTTGCGATCACTATAGCATACATTCTCTATACTATAGTATAGTGAGAAAGTAAATAAACGGTACAGATAACTGCCACATACTTTCTCCCAGTTGAAACTTTATACCTTCGCATAGGAGGTGGTTATTTTCATTTCTGGCCAAAAACCCCTCAAAAATCAGTTCTTATTATTATTATTATTATTACCTAAACGAGAATATTTATAAAGATTCAGTTTTTTGCATATGGTAGGGTACATTAAGGGCTACAAATAAGACAAATTTTATCAAAATTGTTAAAACCGTTTTTGAGAAATTTATATTTTTATAGTTTTTTTCCATTTTTGGGGGGTAAAACCCCTTAAAAATAAAAAGTTTGAAAAAATGAAACAAATGGCTGAATATATTCCAGAACTACACCTACGTACCAAATTTCATCAAAATCGGACCGTTGGTATGGTCTCGAGCTCATCCTAATACATGGACAGACATCACAAAAAAACACTTTTTTGGGTTCAGGGAGCACCCAAACAAATAATTCCACTAAAAATATGTTTGGATTCAGGGAGCATCAACACAGATGATTCCACTAAAATTTTTTTAGGGTTCAGGGAGCACCAAAACAGATAATTCCACTAAAAATTCAAATTCGAAAATTTGGACGAAAACAATACTTTCTCCATATACTACGTATAGGGGGGAGAAAGTAAAAAATGTAAGGTATATTCTTATGGGGATCATAGACAACACAAACAAAGGATTTAAAGCGTAAAATGGTAAAAATACGATAGTTCACTCTCAACCCTATGGTTAAAACATATGGTTCGAATAAAAAGCTAAGCAACACATGTTGGTTCCTTACATCGCAACAAAATTAGTAAATTTAAAATCAGTTTATTATTCTTCACAACCAACTGTGTTTTAGGTTATGTTAACGAAATAAAAACACACGCAAATAAAAATCAACGAAAAAGGGTTACTGTATTATAACCCCAGTTTTGTTTATGTGAATTTGATTAATAATGTTTTACATTTTGTGTAGTTTTGATGGCATCGTTTACTGAAGGAATATAATATTCTACATGTATATTTTTAGACAAAACCCTAAAAAAGTTTCATTCTAGTACGAAAAGTGTAAAAAAAAACTTACTTCGGTCAAAAAACGTGCTTTTGGTTGTTGAATTTTTTGGCTAACAAACTCGTCCGAGTGACTTAGACAACCAACGTGTGTACCAAATCGGACTTAAAATGCGACCATCAGAGTGCGAACACATATTATATACATAATATATATATATTTATATACTCCCCAAAACGTGTTCTTGAGAACATTATCGGTGCTCATTTACTACTCCCGACCTTAGGTCTCACCATAAGTGTTAATGGAATAGCTCCATATTTCCTATGAAAATTCGCTAATAACATGCTGGCGAAGACACTCTATCAACTTTTAGTCATTTATTTCGATAAATTCGTAATTATGTAGTAGAAGACCGTGTAGTATCGTCAGGCTCGTCCGTCAGATGTCCGAAGAATTACAAAATATCGGTTGGAAGAAATCCAAATATGACTGACTGACGCCTGAAACAAGACAAACGGACTTGCTCCATAACTGAGCAGGATTAGAGTAAAGGCTGGGTTACATTGGCCGAGTAGAAGGGCAAGCTGACTCGGCCCCAGTTTGTACTCGCTGCACGCCGAGAAATGTTCGTTCACAAGCACTATAGTATGACAGTAGTTACGACGAAACGGCACAAAAACACGTTTCTTTATTCGCACTCTCCACTCGACTGAACGGTTACACAATACGAGTAAGGTGGCCAGTATAAAACCATTTGGGAGAAGGCGAGTGGGCGAGAGTGTCTGTCTGCTGAAACCACTCGACTAGCCCGCCAACTGGGTCTAGGAACCGACTCGCCCGTCACACGACTCGCCGTTCTGTCTACATTAGTCAAGTTAAAGGTCAAATTCTATCTAGGCCATTAGCTCGCCCTTCTACTCGACCAATATAACCCAGGCCATATGGCGGTTAGAGAAAACGATGTAAGAATATGTTTTTGAACTGAGACGTGACTAATACCACCGACCTACGACGGGACTGAACGACGTGCATGAAGCGACCTTAAATGGGAAACAATTCACTAAACGTTTTTGTACAAGTGGACGCTCAATATTTCTCTCATTCATATCTGCGAACGTATCCGCTATTATATGGCTTTAACAACTCACGCAATACGAACGTATCCCTAACTGGGACAATAACCCGTTTTCATATTTGTCCTTATGAAACTTTTACTTGTTTTTACATTTTCTCGCTTTGATTAAATGTACCCAATAGCAGAAATTCAATTATCACCAAACCTATTATGGACGATTCAAAACATTGATTTGCAACCTGTCAAAATGTCCACCCTGTCAGTCAGCATGACTAATAACACAAGAGAAAGTAAGGATAAATTCATTACTCAATTTGTTTTGAATGTTTACAAATGTATTTTGTTACGAATTGTAAATTATTGAAATTGAAACACAATTTGTCAAATTAAACGCGATGACAACCAGTATTTGTTAAAGAATACAAGATTAAAGAAATTCTAAAGAATTTTACGTATTTCTTACAATAAGCATTATAGCTAAACAATTAATCGACATTATGACACAAATCCCTTTGAATACACCATTTATGGCATGAGGTAGGTAGGATATTATACACGCATTATACAAATAATATCCTAAGGTAGAAAATAACTTTCTCTAATGGTAACATTGATCTACAGTATCCTCATAATAGGAATTTATGTCTGGGCTGAAGGGTGTGTCATAGTAATAATAATAATAATAAAGTGTGTTTATTGCACTAAACACAAGATAAAACATTAAATCAAAAGAAATACAACATAACTAACCAAATAAAGTTACAGCATGACCCGTAGGTCGTCCGCCAGGTTGGATTTATTACCATGAACAAAGAGGACGTTCTAATAATTAAACTCATAAATAAATGCCTTCCTATGCTTGAGCGCACTTCTCAAGAAATTTACTAAACTAAACCAGTTTTCCCCATTCAATATCCTTATCAATCTGTCCCCATCAAGGACTTTACATTTAAAATATTTTTCTCGAACGCCACCTAATATTAAACATTCTCCTATAAAATGTTTCCTCCTCCCGGGAATTGCATAAAGAGCACATCTTTTCAATTTCATTTCTGCCTGGACTAGCGTTTAGAGGCAGCGTGGCATTTGCTCTGAATATTAAACTAATAAATTCTCGCGTGTATTTTCCGTTAACATAAGCTCCCTCCCCAAGATTATATTCAAGTTTATTATATACTCCATGCCCCTCAGAACTAAAAATCCGCTCTGTCCATGAATTCATCGCTTCTTCTCCCAATTTTGCCAATAATTTATTCAATATTTTATTTCCCTGTCCATTTTTTTTTATCTTTAAAAATGTAAATCGTAGTGCATTTTATCCCCATTTCCAACCAGAACTAAGCGAAAGAAATATTCCTTTTAATGACCTGCCTAACTATTGTTTTGGTAATCTATTATCTGTCATGCAAAGGCACCTAATTATATAAAATTTATTTTTAAAGTTTCTAAATTCAAATATTTTGCCTTTGTCTCTAAATATAATACACTATTAGGGGTATTACTTGGTAGGCCAAACATTCTCTTTGAAAAAAAGCGTTGAAAATTATCTACAATAGGATTTTGTCTATAACCCCAAACTTGTGACCCATGCGTGACTATTGATTTACATGCTGCATCAAAAACCGCCTGTTTTGTTGAAATTGGAATACTATCTTTAACCATAAAAGCTGAAGGGTGTGCCATCCCTTCTATTTTCCCCCGAACCTGCTTTGGCGCTACAACCAGTTCCCCAAAAACTAGGTTCAGAAATTACATTTAACTAAGAAAGTTACAACTCCATAACTGACTACGTCTCACTTTCTTATGGTTTTATCTACTCCTCTAAGTCACACTCAAAGATTGAAGCTACTGTATACGGTTAAAAATTGCAATGCTAAAGATATTTATTGTAATTTAATACAGTGTTAAATCAACAAATTGATTACTTCAGAGAAAAGATGAAAACTGTAGTAAAATTTAAAAACGTGGAATACTAACGAAATTAATAAAACCCCCTGACGAGGCTTATCCGTCAGGATTAAAGGTTTAATGGGACAGAAGACACGGCGCGTCTTCACTTTATCATCATCCTGAGTTGTACATTATAAAAGTCTTTCTGTTTGGACGCAAATCCCGAATAATCGCCTTTCCGTGTTTACACAGACTAATACGTGGACAAACTGCAAATATCCAAGAACATAATTTGAACTGAAAACTGATATTTTGAGGTTGCAGAAGTAAATTATAAAAAGACTTTAAAAAATGGTTATGGGAACAGTTAAATTTACAATCTATACGAATATTATAAAGAGGTAAAATTTGTTTGTTTTTAAGTAAAGGGTAGTCTGGAACTACTAAACCAAATGAAACATTTTTTAAATTTTATTAAAAGCTACACTATCCCTGAGTAACATAGGCTATAATTCATTTTAATGAAAACATTTTGTATTTCAATACTTGTAAATTTAGTCGGAAGAAATCTTAGGTTAGGCCTAGAGTGATGAACCTACACATGTATTTACATTTATTACCATAGCAACCAATTGAATAAAATAACAGATAAAACGAATGTTTGCTTCAATACTTCCATTAACGGCTGATTTCAAACTTTGAAGCAATTACTTGTTTTTCTAACTTTTAGGTTAGGTTTTTATTAAAGTGTAGACCTGAGCCTTGCTGGTTCTTATAACCTTCATTATAACTGCTGTTATAAAATATTCTAAACAATTTGATTTGAACATTTAACATTGTTTACCATCTTAGCTTTGGGGTTATTATTAATCCTACACCTTTATTATAAATACAACATAACCTGATTATGTGTATAGTATATTCCAACGGGGTTGGCGTGCGGAACACGCAAGGGTAATAAATGTAAGAAAAATTAATGATAATGTATTAGAAGCGTCCAGTTGTTATCTTCTTTTTATCCATCTTTAAAGCAAACTTTTCTATTTTTGCGTCGTCGTTTTTTAATTAAAATGCACGATACTACGACTGCTGCAGCACGAAGTTTGTTCATAGTGTTTTTTTATAAAGGAATGATTTAATTGTAAAGTGTACAGATAAAAGTGTCACCAACTGCAGTGTGGACACGTCAGACACTCGAAGTGCGACACCGAGTTTGAGACACTAATCTAGACATTAAAATTGCTTGTCGTGTGGACTCCTATGATATTCGTGTCGACAGTGAGTGTCGCCGTGTATACTAGCCTTAACTAACGTGCATCGCTAAAGATGGCGACATTGACGTTCAAACGCGTTTGAGGATACTTCCCTTCAGGTACGGGAGCATGTTGAGCTCCCTCTGAGAACTCACTCCATCTCCCTCAGGTACGGGAGCGTGTTGAGCTCCCTCTGAGTCCTCGATCTATCCACCTCAGGTACGGGAGCGTGTTGAGCTCCCTCTGAGTTCTCGCTCTATCCCCCTCAGGTACGGGAACGTGTTGAGCTCCATCTGAGTCCTCGATCTATCCCCCTCAGGTACGGGAGCATGTTGAGCTCCCTCTGAGTCCTCGATCTATCCCCCTCAGGTACGGGAGCGTGTTGAGCTCCCTCTGAGTCCTCCATATATCCCCCTCAGGTACGGGAGCGTGTTGAGCTCCCTCTGAGTCATCGATCTATCCCCCTCAGGTAAGGGAGCGTGTTAAGCTCCCTCTGAGTCCTAGCTCTATCCTCTCAGGTACGGGAGCGTGTTGAGCTCTCTCTGAGACCTCCCTCAATCCCCCTCAGGTACGGGAGCGTGTTGAGCTCCCTCTGAGTCCTCGCTCTATCCCCCTCAGGTACGAGAGCGTGTTGAGCTCCCTCTGAGTCCTCACCTTCCCCACACATTTCCCCAAAGGACCACCTCCAAATCAGTCTGGGAATACCCATAGGTAAATTTTCTGTAAGAAGGCTAGTGAGTAAGAGCGATTTAATTGTACCTACCAGAGATAATAAACTATTTGTAACCAACCAGTGAATTTATTTGGCGCTTGACCCCTGGGTTATTTCTTCGACGCAGCATCCTGGGCACATTTGCCTCATTAGGAAGTAACCGTTACATTGTTTTGTTCTATCAAAATAATGTATGTTTGCAAATTAAAACATACTTTTTGTATTTTAAATACAAAAACAAAGTAAGTTATCTAGCGTCGTGCTGTGTAAACAGCAAGCTACAAGATAAGTTTACCCTGCATTATACGTTTGTTAACGGCACACCCCCTATACCGTTAATTAACAATAACCCACAGTTGCAGCATAGTTTAAACCAACTATCGTATTTACTACAGTAATCTGATTAGAACGTTTCTAATTAGATAATTGCAACGATTTCCAATTAACAGCTTTTGCCAATGATTTTAATCTCTGCTTTAATTTAAACGCTACACTAGACGAGATCAATAATTGTAATAAACGAAAGATGCTATGAGTATCGTGCAATGTATATAATCGTACAAACTTTAAACTTTATGAGAAGAAAATGTTTTAGTAAAGCCCCTCCCTACTTTGACAAATTTAGACGAACTTAAATTAGACAGAGTCTTTTGGGACTCCTTAATGTATTCGTTTCTTCCATGATACTTTTCAAATTAATATTCCGTAGAGCCGAGCTATCCGAACTCCAACTAACCGAGGTCCGGGTTAACCGAGGTAGTAAAACATTTGGAAGTTCGGTTTGCGGTAGACGCATGCGTTAGTAACCGCGCAAAGTGAAATCCGCATATAGCGGCAAATCTACTGTACTGTACTTATATTAGTCACATAATGTTTCGTCAAAAATGGTTCCGATAAATAAAACGCACAGTTTTTAATCATTATTAAATACTGTACAATTCCGCAATTCCAATGCTTTGCTAATAATCAATACAATTGTGTTAATGCTTTTTCACTAAATGCCATGTTGTTCAATAAAACTCAAACTCACTGTGTTATGGCAGTATGTAGGCCTAGTGTAAACCAGTTAAAACCAGTAGTGTAAAAATTTAATAGGCGCACAATCCAGGGAGTTCCGTTAAACAAAAAACACTTATGTACTTCTTCGAGGAATAATTTTTTTAACTGGAACATGTAGCCTATGTTTTTATCATTTTACTTTCTCACTATACTATAGTATAGAGAAAGTATAGTGATCCCAAAATAAATTCGATGTTGAGATTTTTGTGGAAATATCCGTTTTTGGGACCCCCTGAGTCCAAAAAAGTGGTTTGTACAAAATGTCTGTCTGTATGTCTGTATGTATGTCTGTATTTCTGTATGCCTGTATGTCTGTATGTATGTCTGTATGTATACAAAGCTAGAGCGAAAACTAATCGATCGATTTCAAACAAATTTGCACCAGACATATCATGTAGACCTGTATATATGCACGAAGAACGGTTTTGAAAAATTTGAAAAACAAGCCCCTTTTTGCAAAAAAAAAAAACGACAGTAAATAAGTTATTATTTTTTATAAAAAAACGACTCTAAATATTTCGATAAAATTTGTCTTATTTGTAGCCTTTAATGTACCCTACCATATGCAGAAAACCGCATCTTCCTAAAAATTCTCGTTTAGCTAACAACAATAATAATAACTGATTTTTGGTTGGTTTTTGGCCATAAAGGGGGTTGTTTTTCAAAATATTTCAAAACCTTTTTTGCTGCACCTATTAAGCCTAATTGACGTGTTTGGTGCTAATTTGATCGAAATGGATCGAATAGTTTTCTCTCTAGATAATATTAATATTTATTAGTTAATCTCCAACTTTAATAAAAAATCACCTCTCCAACCCCACCCTACAAGTCACAGTGAATCTGTTTAGTAATTAAAATATGTTTGTGAGAAAGTATGTGCCAGTTCCTGGTACCATTAATTGCATTTGTATTTCATTTTTATTTAGATGTTAGTTTTTCATTCGATAATACAGTAGATGCCTTTTTCACATCTTTGACCACGTTTTCTATGATTTCACCAGTTTACCATAATTATGCATCTGTTATTTTTTACAAGGATTTCATGCAGTAGGTCACTCAATCTAAGTTATAAAACATAGTAATTAGTATAAAAACAGTAAAGCTAAGCCCTCTTGAGTTCCCAGGTACTGGACTTTTTACTATTAGGAGTCGACAAACATGCACAGTTATAAATAAGAAATCATTTGCAAGGTTGTAACAACCGAAAGTCCAGTACCTGGGAATTCCAGAGGGCTTAGCTATACTGTTTTCATACTAATTACTATGTTTTATAACTTAGATTGAGTGACCTCTACTGTATGAAATACTTGTGAAAAATAACAGGTGTATCATCTTTAACATTTCAATGTTATTTAAATGGGGAAAAATTATCACTTTGATTGGCCATTATGTTGGATAGAGTCATACAGACATCCGGTTTGCACCAATCTTCTTCTTGTATCAAGGCCTTTAAAATGAGGTGCCACTCAATATTGGTTCTCATTTAAAATGTTCGACTTACCCCCAAAATACCCCATTTTTGGGGGAGGGGTTGAAATTTACGATCTGCAAAAAAAACTCCATTTTTGTTCATGTTAACAATTCCCAAAGCAAATCTGTCTATTTCCATTAGAAAAAAAAAAATAATAGAGGGGGGAATTTTAAGTCACCAGGTATATATATATATATATATATGCATATATATATATATATATATATATATATACATTATGTATATTACTTAACGTTCAATGGTTTTTTTTAAGTGATCTGGAAATTTCAACTGGTGTGTTTGTTAATTATAAAAACACAATTGTATTGTAATTCAGGTAATCCACTGAGGAGCACAGAACAGCACAGGTACCCAGGACATATGTAACTAATTTAAAAATAAAATCTTATTATACTGTATTACAAAGGGGGGGGGGGGGGTTTGGTTGTGATTTCAATCAATTTGAAGCATACTAATAAAGAAACGGGTAATGAGTTTGTTTTAGAGTCAATTAAAATTAAAATAATAATTTGAGGAACCTACAACTCCACTAATTTGGTTTAACCACTCTATTTGAAAGTTAATATCTGAATTACAAAAAACACACGCCAAGAAAACAAACGTAACTGCCACAATTCTATGCACACTGCGTCTACAATGGGTCTCCTGGGGCATGCGTTGGGTCAATTAATCTTTGGAAATACGGCCAGCGGCCTATATCAATGAATACAGAACTTATAATAAGCGCAACGCCCTTGTTAAAGATTCAGCCTAGAGTTATTTGAATCCGGCAAGCTTAGCGCGGAGAGCTCTACTGTCGTCGGTACGGCAAGCGTGAGTGATGCAGAGAATAAGCCAGCCATTCTCTTTCTCACTCACACCTGGCGCGGAGGATTGATGAGTCACTGACGGGAGGAAATTTTCAGCCAGCGCTGCCTAACGGCTGAAGCGCTAAGCTCGATTTGGCGGCAACCAACTGGGCTGACTATTCGACATAAGCGTTAACGCTTCTTACAAGTTCTGTATTCATTGCCTGTATTTACTTTTTAGCTAACTGTCGTAAGAAAAAATTCTATTGAATACATCTGTTTATTGTTGTTTAATCGTAGTGCGTTCCATTTTCAAAAAATTAATTATTGTAAAATCTTAGGTTAGGCAACTTATTTCTAACGCAATCCAAGCCCGGTACCGCAACAGGAAAAGTTATATTTCCTTTTCGTTCAACAAATCACAACGAACCAACCTTGTTATACCCGTGATGTTTACTAAATCATGGAACGGGTGGATGTTAACGAGTAAAAAGAAAAGAAGCAAACAATGAATCTGTATTTCAAAAGAATTGTTATTGGCACGCGTCACTTAAATTTCAATTCCCGTGGAAAGGTTTCAGCGGTGGATAAATGGTGCACATAACTTATCGTTATTTTCTGTTGGTATCATTTTGTCCCAACGTAAATAAACTGCCTTCTGCTTTAAAGCTTCATTAAATATGTATTCTGTATTGGACATTATTGTGGAGTTCATCAATGGTTATTGTGGTTTTTGTCGCATTAGGCGACTAAAATGGAGGCGAAGTAAAGAAATTTTTGTTTTTATTCTTACTCGTCAATCTCAAAGTTTATTAGGAGGTCTTGGTAGTCAAAGATATATACTTAGTGATTCAGAACTATGCGGTAATGTCTCGGTAGCTCATTCTATAGCTAGCTAAATATAAGAAAAAAGTTCATGTAAACATAGCCCGGAAAATTCTTGTTTTCCAGATATCCGCCAATTTTGTTTACGAAATAATTCATATCTAGAGAAAGGTTTTAATGATTAAGTTCAAACTTGGCATGAAGTTTAACCTAACACCGATCTATCTTAAGAAACATAATCGATTCCATCCAACCATGTCTATAATTTGTCTAACATGACTGGACTATTACAAGTGTGTTGCATTTAACCATTTCTGGTTGGGGATAATCGAACAGTTGTTACACTCGAAGTGATTTATTTATTCAATTATTTTTACGACGCAAATTCGAACCAGAGTAAATAAGAAACCGAAACAGAATTACATTTTGTCATTTAAACCCTGACAGAGATCCGTTGTCACTTTGATTGAATACAACCGATGTAAAAAAAATTCAATTAGAACCGAATCTATTACTGGCGTTTCGTAAAATTGATTTGCAACCTGTCAAAATGTCCGCCCTGACATCAATCAACGACGCTTATAACGGGCGGAAGAAAGTACGGGATTCATTTATCAATTGGGTTTTATTTTCAAAAAGTGTTTTGTTACGATTTGTAAATTATTGAAATTGAAATACAATTTGTCAAATCGAAAACCGATGAGAACCATTAATGGGTTCGGAATACAGGGTGGCGGAAAATTCTAGTGCATTCTTTACCTATTTTTAAAATTAATTATACCAGCGCGATCTCGAGAAAAATAATACAACTTTAAAATATTAAGTTTAATGTGTTGCCGGACTAATGTAGGCTGAAGCATTTTGTTTTAAGGTTAGAAGTCGTTGAATTGTGTAGGCTACTTTGTACAATATGCTTTTACTTCGTTCTTCAGAAGTAACTACTTAGGCAAACAACCAACAAACCATATCTATATATTAAAGACCACTAAAGAATTCCGTTGCGCGGCGGCCAATATGATGGGCGCGCAGCGTTGCCATATCTACTAGTCTCGAACACACCTGGGATTTACAGCTCGAGGCTTGAGCGCACTGTTTGAAGAATTATAAATGCGTTGAGTCAGCCGCATTCAGTTAGAAGCTTTGGAAGAACGTGACAACGTCGCACTAAGACGATTGGAGCGTTCAAGGTCTAGGTGTACACAAGCCCGTCCCTCAACGGTATTCTTTCGTGGTCTTTACCTTAACTGGGTATATGCCGTTATGGTTTTTCATCGTGGGAAAAGTTCAGAGCCTACAATTAGGACCCAAATAAATAACTATGGCGCTATACAAGATCGGATTCTATATATTAAAATAAGTGAAAATATTCATTAAAATTTTCGCATTCGGGTTACCAATCTACAGTTTTTTTTTTTTTTTTTTTACAAAAAACTCAATGAAACTTCAGAAATTCGCACACCAAGTAAACAGTTTATGCGGGATATATGTGAACCACGAATTAACAAATCGTGTACGCATGTTTTAAAGTTATGAGAAGAATGCATTCATGGGATTGACAAATAAAGACAGCAGAAAGGCGATACGTTTTCCTGATACACCCTCAATCCTACTATTTATTTTACCGTAAAAAAATATAGTATATTTTAGTCAGTCGATACGAGTAAATTTATTCAAATAGTCGGTCATTAATCAGTCAGTCTTATGAGCTCGTGTGAACATATTAAGAGTCGGTGCATTAAATTAATTGTATTTAATTTAATAATTACCATTATTGCTGTTGAGTTGTTTTAAATCTTGTTGTAAAAGTAATGAATACAGAACTTATAAGAAGCGCAAAGTCCGTGTTAAAGATTCAACGTAGTTTCATTTGAATCTGGCAAGCTTAGCGCAGCAGCCGCTAGGTAGCGAGAGCGCTACTGTCGTCGGTACGGCAAGTGTGAGTGAGACAGAGAATGAGCTAGCCATGTCTTGTCTCACTCACAACTGGCGGGGAGAGTTGATGAGTCACGGACGGGTGGACATTTTCATCCAGCGATACCTAACGGCTGCCACGCTAAGCTAGATATGGCGGCAACCAACTGGGCTGACTATTCTCCATAAGCGTTGAACTTCTTGTAAGTTCTGTATTCATTGGTGAAATTATCCAAGTCACAAGTAGATATAACTAAATTCACCTTTTATCTGTTGCGTGACATCGTTCAGCGAATGTTTATGACGCGTTTCGAAACATACGATTCATCATCAGACTTTAAAACCATTAAAATGTTCACATAAAATATAACACAAAAAACATTTAACTCAATTGCAATTGCATAACTACCAGCTACAGTTTCATTCAAACATATTGTACCATCCGGCGATAAGAATATCTGACTCTTATAAACTGAATAGGCCTACTGGATTTAGTCAGTAGTCGTTCGACCGTCAAACAAAATATAGGCTGGCTACGTCTACCCGGATTACATGTCACAGTTGTGTGTTTTGTGTTAAATGTTTTTTGTTATAAGTAATGTGAACATTTTAATGTTTTTAAGTCTGATGATGAAACACATGTAACGTGCCATAAACATAAGCTGATCGAAGTCACACGATGGATAAAACATAAATTTAGTTATATTAATATAGTCTACTTCACCAACCTGGCGACAAACAATACAATGTGAAAATAATACAAACGCTAAAACTGTAAATACAGTATGATTAAGATAGTATAGATGGAAATATATGTGAAGAAGCGGTTGGCTGTATGCGCAGAAGCAGGGACGGCCAATGCGCATGTGCTAACAGCGTGGAGGTCAGCTTAGCGAGTCAGTCGGTAACAGAGGTTCGTCGCGTTGTGTAGTACACTGCCTTTCCTAACAACATTGTAGTGTTGACGCCCAGTGTTAATTTATGTGATAAGGAAAAAATTACTTATCTTTACTCTGTTTGTGGTGTACAAACAAAAATTGATGTGCGTCCGAGTTCTACATGCATCGCGCTCCGGCAGTAAAAAACTGACTGGCAGCAGTCACATCCCCACCCCGCCACACATAGCACACCTCCTCCCATCCACTCACAATGGCCAGCCTGCGCGACCCGCTTCTTTAGGTACTGCATATCTCCATCTGTACTATGCAGAAGGCTTATGAAAAAACCAGGATCACACCAAAACAATGCCAAATAATCACAATGGTTTTGTCTCAGGAACCTTCCTCCTGGTCGTGCAGAAAATAGTTTCAAATAAAAACGTTAATTCAACTAATAATCTATAACTTTCTCTCAAAAGTTTTAAGATTGCCTGAAAATACATACTTTTCTCTCTTTCAATATTTGTTATCATCACTTTTATTTTATAAAAAAACTTTGTAAAATTTTCATCAAAATAATATTATAACAGTTATAATATTTTACACATTTTTATAAAACAAAACCTTACCTATTTATATTTACCATAGTTTTCTCTAAAAGGTGAAGTAATTTCACCCCAATGTATGATGGTTTTCCGACCAGAATTATTTCGGAAAAGACCGACTGACATGCAATTTGAACAGTAATTAGAGAATGGCTCAAGGAACAAAAGTGACCTAGTGCCGATGTGGGCTTTTACCCTAGGGGTCGAAGTGAAACCTTTTCGAAGCTAGAAATTATTATATTCAAAGTAACCATAGGAATCGCGAGACGAATGAATTATAACCACAAAGTTTCCTAAAAAGGTGTTATTCGTGATTTAATATGTTGGGTTGTTATTACAAAATCATGTTTTTGAACGGTTTTTCACTAATAACTAGAAAACTTTACTTTTTGAATAGCAGGGAAACTTTTCGGAGAAAACATATAAGAAAGACCATTCAATTGAATTTGTATACACGTTTCTAGCATAAAAACTATGGAAGTTATGATGAAAATAAAAATTGGTTGCTCACTCTTTTGGAAAAAAGCTAGGCAATGAAACCATCGGCATTACCACAAAAATTTAAATTTATAGTAATTCATTTACATTTTTTTAAAGTTCTAATAATATGTTTAATAAGTTTGACTGCATTTAAAAAAAAGTTGAATTCAAATTACAAAACATAGGCTACTTATTATTTAAAAATAATAATAACAATACACTAATTCTCACACACATAGGCCTACGTTTAATGATCAAACTCGTTTCAACGACAAAGCGTCATCCTCAGTGATGCATGAGCTACAACTAAAAACTTATAACCCAGAGTTATAAGTTTTTAGTTGTATCTCATGTATCACTGAGGATGACGACTTTGTCGTTGAAACGCGTTTGATCATTAAACCTGTGTGTGTGAAAATTAGTGTATTGTTATTATTATTTTTAAATAATTCCTTCTCACTCGCCAAGCTCATAGTTTATTAATACTTATTATTATTGAAATGAACATAAATTATTAACTTGTAATAGATTCTAAACACTAACGTAAAGCCTAATTTATTTTAAGGTTAGGCCTAAAGCAAAGAGAAACTATAGGCCTACGTTAAATTAAATCTTGTGAGTGAAATGAAGTAGTGGTTGGCGTGCAAAGCACGCAAGATCGTCCCCTAGTGTGCTATATACATTAAGATTAAACCATCATCCTACGTAAAACCTCACGAGCCTTATCTGTCAGGATTAAAGGTTTAATGGCAAAGAAAACACGGAGCGTCGTCACTTTATCTTCATCCTGAGATGTACATTATAAAGGTTTTTTTCTGTTTAGAAGTAAATCCTGAATAATCGCCTTTACGTGTTGACATCAGATTAATAGAGTATACGTGTTCAAATTGCAAATAATGTATTAGATTAAGGATGATCTTATAGAAATACTGCGGCTTCTGAAAAGTAGTTCAATGTAAATTTGATATTCCAAGATGTAAGTTATTTAAAAGTGTCTGGAAATCTTTAGAAAATGCTTTCAATATTTCATCAGGACTATGAGTGGGATAGTTTTTACGTTTGTAGGAATACTTTACAAAAAATGTAAAAATCTTTTCTATCGAGGTTACATGAGTTTACGATGGTAACCATTCATTACGATGGTTTATCAAAGGTGAACAGTGATTGAAAAGTAAAAACGTTTTGTTTAAAAACTGCCATTTTGGCAGTTCTTATGCCATACATTGCTAAACTGTACAAAAAGACCACCAAGAGGAAACGTCTAAATGTAGGCACTGAATAAATCTAAAAAAAGTCTGAAGACCAAGTTTAACAATCATGATTTTCATACAAGTGTTTTAATTAAAAAAGAAGTATATTATTTGTGCTATTTTTTAAATTTTAATGATTTGTTTGCTTATAAACTTCAACAACTAGGGTTAATTTTACCAAATTAAAAGTGAAAAAAACATTGACCAAGACCGGGATTCGAAACCAGGTCCTGCACCATTCCGTGGTATTAAATAAAACGACTGTAAGCTTAAAATAGAATTAAGATTGTGTCCAATGAAGTTTAATACGAGGAATCAGAAGAAATGCAGTAAACGGTACAAGTGAGACAAAATCGACCAATATCTAGTTTGATCACGTTGGTAATAAATTCTGTTTGCAAATCATTGTTATTAGTCTATGAATGAAACTATATTATGGGAAACTATTGTAAATTTTTATTATTTCTGGTAAGTTTTCTGCATATTTTATAACACAATTAGTTTTCTTATTTTAATCAATATATATAACTGTCTTTGTCCTGACGGACTGACATCAACGTGGCACTAACTTTAAAGCAAATGCTTCAAATACACACAAGTAAAATGTAGTTGGTATAGCTCTTCGTTACACAGTAAATGTAGCCCTGGCAACAATACACGTCACCATATTACTTAGTGTAGAATAGATTAGTGGTACATTGCTTTGACGATGCATGGTTAAAGCGAAGCTTTATTATTATCATCCTGACATTATTACTTCCCTTGTTATAATTTATAAAGGGTAAAACATTTTCCTTTGCTATTTGAGTTCTGCTTTTATGAGAAAATGTTACAAAGCTAATGCAGTTTGCTTTGAGAGGCACTTGTACAAACGTTGTTGACCGTAGATTTTGAGAGAACGATTTTGTAACAATTTCAAGTAGTTTTTCAACCATTCTATCGGTGTATTTTATTTTTACCAAATTTAGAACACTAGTAAAAGACCGGCAATGCTTCGTGAATTGCCATTTTAAATTGAATAATTCGATCACGCAGCTGAACCGCTGACGTGAGTTGAGCAAATTTCCAAAATTAAGTTTATCTATGTTTTTGGGTTTCAACCAACAATTTGGTAAATAGGTATATTCACGACGGTGATGAATAGCTGCAAAATGCTTCGCATGCCATTCCGCATATTGGGAGCCAAGATAAGGTTTAATTGTTTTATTTTCTACGTTTTGTAAGATTTATATAAATGTATTACTTATTTTTTCTATTTTCTTTTTCATTAATTTTGTTTAATATAATTATTATATATTATTTACCTTTTTGGTGCCAGTGAAATTTCTATCTTTTCTTCAGTGCAAACACAGTAAAAACAGAACAAGCTCTGTATTTTTGTAATTTCCTTTTTCGCCTAATTTATATAATATTTTCCCCCGCGTAAAACATTTGTGTTTTTCGAGTCAGCTTATTGTGTAGGTACTTTAATAATATAATAGTGGATTTAAAGGTAGGTACTAATACAATTTACTGTAAAATAAAATCGATTCAACATTGTGTTTGTTAGCCGTGCGATGTCACAATAACACCATTGACGCAAGAGTAAAACTTATATTTTTCCAGTTTATTTAATAACGTCCATTATTAAACTACCGTATAATAGTAATCGATTAACATTTCACTTAAGTCCGGCAGATGTTGAAATTAAATCGAGTAATTAGTGCTGGTTGTTACTAAGCAGTCAGGAACACATTGGTTAACATAAGTTAAGCCTAAGTGATAATTAACTATTTGAGATAACCCAAACTTAAAGCACCAACTTCCGAGGTTTGTATTCAACATAATACTGGCAACAAAACGATTGTTAATGTAAACGGTCATTAGAAATAAGCAATATACTAAAATTCAAGAGATTTAATTGTATAATAGCTATCTTACACACGTTAAGATAGGTGTTTTTAAATACCTGATTCTTAAAAACCATTAGAGATATTAAAGTATTCTTTTTTTACTTTCTCACTATACTATAGGCTAGTATAGAGAAAGTATATAGTGATTGCAAAAAAAATCGATGTTGAGATTTTTGTGGAAATATCCGTTTTGGGACCTCCTGGGTCAAAAAAAGTGTTTTAAAAAAATGTGTCTGTCTGTATGTATGACAATATGTCTGTATGTATAAAAAGCTAGAAAGAAAACTATTCGATCGATTTCGAAAAATGTTTTATCCAAACATGTCAATTAGGCCTTCATAGATGCACGAAAAAAGGTTTTGAAAAACAACCCCATTTTTTGCTAAAAACCCCCATAAAATAAGTTATAATTTTTTGATGCAAAAACGGCTCTAACGATTTTGATAAAATTTGGGTTTTGTAGCTCTTAATGTACCCTACCATATGCAGAAAACCGCATCTTTCTAAAAATTCTCGTTTAGCTAATAATAACCTTTTTTCTTGCATCTATTGCCTAATTGACGTGTTCGGTGCAAATTTGTTCGAAATCGATCGAACAGTTTTCTCTCTAGCCAATAATAATAATATTTATTAGTTAATCTCCTACTTTAGTATCACCTCTCCTACAGTTATGAAGTCACAGTGAATCTGTTTAATAATTTAAATATGTTTGTGAGAAAGTATGTGCCAGTTCCTAGTACCGTTTATTTTATTTAATCTCCCAACCTTTTTCTACAATCAGAGAACAGGAAATATTTTTAAAATATATTTTTTTTTTAATTTGATAATGTTTGAAATTTTAAGCTCTATAGTTTTTTAACCAAACATTGTACACAAGTTGTCTGTGCTGCATTGTTTCCCAAACAAAACAATAACAAGAATATTAAAATATCTCTTACGGTTCTTGAGATACATGGATTTAAATTTTAAGAAAACGGTTTTCTGAAAATCGCTTTTAAAGTTATTGCTGTTAAATTCTTGTGACACTTTTTTTCCACTTTATTCATTGCTTTTCCCGTTTTTTAATTCGGATTTCATCAAACGTCACATCGATACGGCATTGGTCATCTCTTGTGATGCTCAACGTATTGTTTGTGATTTCAATTGTCACGCGGCGCAAAGTAAAGAAGTTTGAAAAAAACAAATATTCGTAATTTTAAATATACAGAGTGTCCCACGAAGATGTTTAAACGTTTGACTTTGTATAGATTGTCCATTAAGGGGACCCGGTAGGCAAAAAACTATAAATAACTAAATTTTTATTTTTTTCATCAATTTTGTAGATAATTTAATTCTGATCATTTTGATATATAATATGTGGTATCCATGGAATTAATATGGTTAAATGGATATATAATTTACAGTTAAATGATTGTAAAAATTTCAATAAATAAAAGTTTTCCTGTTTTTTTTTAGTAAATGTATATATACATACATAATTACTTCAGTAAAATTATGCAAAACAGCCCCAGCCAGAGACCAGATATCTAGTCATATCCCGTCAGCTTGGAAGCGAGCCAACCACCGTTTGCTTTACTTCCGCCCTCCTACCCTCAAACCACAGGTATGATTAGATATCTGGTCTCCCTAGCCTAGATTCGAACTCGGCATCTTGTGATCAGAAAGACGCCTAGACTACGGCTTCATGAAAGAAAACTGACAAATTAACAAAACTTCAGTTACTTTACTATCGGTATAAATATTCCGTGTAAAGGAAAAGATAGTTTGTCAGCACCACCTAGGAGCTGTTATAACAAAAATGTACTTTCATCAGCGCCATCTAGGAGTGGTTATGGGAAGTTTGCTTGGTTGTTCTTAAGATTGAATCTGTATGAATTGTATGTGTGAGACGTTTATGATGTAGTCCCCTTAAATGCGATTTCCCGAAATTTGTGTTTGTCAAACTTGGTGCACAGTTTTCTCAGGAACTACTAGAGATAAGCTAGTGAAATTTATACCATATATTTCTTACCTATTAATCCACACTTTAATATAGGGAAATCTTAAAATAATAATTACTTTTTGAAATAAAAAAAGGTTTATATGACAATTTTTGGCAAATAAAGTAAAAAACCGAAAAACAATATTGCTAGGCAACAGAATTTTTTTTAACAAATCCTTGTGTTAAAGTGTAGTTTATAAGACTAACAATGAAGGTGCAAAAATTCAACTACCTAAGTCTAACAGTTTCTGAGAAAAGTGTGCACAAAAATGACCAATTTAACACATGTAATATAGGGCCTACCGTATCCCCTTAATGCATCGATCTTTTTGAAACTTTACACAACCCACAATAGAGGCTTTGCAAATGTTCTGTGAAAATTTTAGAAGTACAATACTTGTAGAAACAAAATGGTGGAATAACGAAAAAATGCATTAATTTTTTCCCTCTAAAAATGACGTTTTTGAGTTGGTACCAGATTATTTACTGCTTTACAGTTCTAACGCTCATTGATGAACAGCTGTTTGATAGAACAATATTGCTTCAGCCATAAAAAAACACAACCCAACTTTCTCTAGTGCAGTTTTTAATGAATATGAGGTTCGCAAAATGGCTTTTACTGTTGAACAAAAAGTAAATTGTTGTGTGTGGGCTAATGCTTTTTTTAACGTTCAGAAGCATTTAGAAAATTTCACATTATTTCGCAAATCCTGTCAAAGGCTTACTATATGGCAACCTTAATGGGCGTTGGATTGGTCGTGGAAGTAGTCTAATTTTTTGGATTGGCTGTGAGTGTAAACGGGCTGTTATCTTACGACATTTCGGACAGTACAATGTCTGGAATTAGGTATCCACAAGTTTTAAATCAACATGTCTTGCCTCATTTTATGGTTCCAGAAATGAACCAAGCAATATTCCAACAAGACGGTGCTTCACCTCATTTCGCAAATCCTGTCAAGGACTGTTGGATTGGTCGTGGAAGTAATTTTTTGGATTGGCCGCCCCAATCCCCAGATTTAACTGTGTGTGACTTCTTTTTACGGGGTTACCTAGAGGAATATGTTTATTCACACAACTTCGACAATGATGAGGATTTAAAACATGAAATTTAAAAGGAACTACAGATATCGCGGGATATTTTTTTAAAGCTTACTCTGTGGATAGATTACAGGTTGAATAGTTTTAGACTTTGGTTTTAAGTTTTCCATTATGTTATATCCTAGTTTTCTAATCAAAAGGAATTAGATCATTATAATATGACTACAAAAATATTTTAATAAATCTACAGTAGTTTAATTTAAAAACTTAATTTTTGTTACAAAATCAGTAAGGTATAATTTAAATGCCTATTTATAGAGGGAGAAAATTAATAAATTTGTCATTATTCCACCATTTTGTTTCTGCAAGTGTTGCACTGCTAAACGTTTCACAGAACATTTTTAAAACCTCTATTGTGGGGGTGTGTAAAGTTTTAAAAAGATCAATGTATTAATGGGCGAGATATACAAAATCAAACGTTTAAACTTCTTCGTGGGACTCCCCGTAAATATACTAAACATACAAAAGTATACCTTAGTAAAGTCAGGTAAAACTACGCGCACACTGCACTGACCGATAGTGCATGTTTCTTTATGGAGGTGCACGTACTATACATCATTTGAGTGTATATTATCCATTTGAGTTTTGACTACTTTGGTGACAAGATGGATGTAGGTGTACTTATTTCTTTGGTACAAAATTATCCAGAGGTATATAATATGAGGCATCCGAACTATTTTAATAACTCAAGAAGAGACAACTGCTGGGAGGAAATCGGGGGTATCATGAAGCAATCCGATAAGTTTTTTTCTTTACCAATGTTGTTATCAGTCTAGTAGCATTTCATAACCTCAAACTAATGTGCAATTTCTATAATGTGTATAAACCGAGGTTTACATACAAAGCTGAAATACCACTGACTGATTCACTCATCACGGTATCTCGAAAACCATACCTCCTAGTAATGTGAAATTTGGTACACATATTTCTCATAGGCCCTAGTGGCGCACTTAGAAAGAATTTTTTAATATTTAGCGTTTAAGGATTGAAACAACCACTAAATCCATAAATATTCTTTGTTTTATAACTCAAAAACCATACGGCCTAGGAACGTCGAATTTGTTACACATGTTGCTTATAGGCCATAGAAGTGGGCTAAGAAAGAATTTTTAAATATTTCGCGTTTAAGAGTTGAAACAATATATTTATATATAATATAGGGTTAAATATATCAGCTGATCAAATCTATCCCGATCTATGCATGCGCATATTAAAGTGGTATCTGTTCGATCTGCAACATCCAGCTAAGACTGTGATTTACCGTAGATTTAGCGGTTGAAAAATAAGATGCTCTTCACTCTGAACTCTTTATTTTTAATTTATTTAAATTATTCAGCAAACATACCTTGACGAAGACAATTGACGGGCAGCCAATGATCAAAACGTACCAAACTAATTGAAAATACAATGTAATGATTCACTTTCGTGAAACAAAAGATGAAAGAAAATGAGGGAGAAATATTACAATTATGTAACATAGTGATGCAAAACAATTCCCCTTAGCGAAGCACGGGTATTCAGCTAGTTACTAATAAAGTAGTATTTCAACCATAGTTAGTCACATGGTAGCACTATGTAAAATATGTCATCGGTCGTACCGGTCGATGCAGTGTGCGCGTAGCTTAACTAGGCATATCCCGTCGGCTTGGAAACGAGCCAACCACTGTTTGCTTTACTTTCGCCTTCCTTCCCTCTGACAACATTTTACCGTGTTAAAATCGCCAAGATAACTTTGATAATACCCTAGCTAAAGTTAGTTGTTTTTAAATAGTGTTCTTTTGTATTATGTTTTTCTGGTGCGTATCCGGTTAATCTTCCAAAGAATTTTTAGGGAGGATTACTTGTCTTTAAAATGTTGAAAAAGTACGAATTACAATGATAGTCGTTTCCTCGCCAAACACAACAATCTTGGAAACCTGGTTCTAGTGATGTTTGCTTAAACCGCACCATCAACGTCAAAAGTTTTACTATCTTGACAGCACTGTCCTGGCTCACTGTTGTCGGTACACAATCATGTTGTGGAGACGAACCTATTGAATTTTAATAACACTGCGGTATTTTCTACTGATACACAAGGCTCAGTATCCGTGCTGCAAAGTACCGCCCGACCTACAAACTTTACACAATTAGTGGATTTAATTAAAAATTTCAGTTGCTATTTTAAAATAACTCTACCACGCAGCTGAACCGCTGACGTGAGTTGAGCAAATTTCCAAAATTAAGTTTATAGGCCTATGTTTTAGGGTTTCAACCAACAATTTGGAAAATAGGTCTATTCACGACGGTGCTGAATAGCTGCAAAATGGTTCGCACGCCATTCCGCAGATTGGGAGTATCTACAATACACAAAGCATTGCGTGCTTCGCACGCCAACCCCCTTATTGGGAGTATCTTAGGTACACAATGCATTGCGTGCTACGCACGCCAACCCCCGTAATGGGAGTATCTTCAATAAACAATGCATTGCATCCTTCGCACGCCATTCCGAATATTGGGAGTATCTTCAACACAAAAGACATTGCATGCTTCGCACGCCAACCCCACGGTAGAAACCACCACATGGCTGTTTACCGGGTACTTCTATGGTATTTTACGTTTTGATCGATTTTGGAGGAACCAAGCGAGCTATAAGGTCGCGTAAAAAAAACAAAATGTGCGGAATAACATCCTACATTTATATTTGCCGAAAAACTAAAAAAAAATTCATTTTCGTAGGAAAAATCTAAAAAAATAGTTAGCCCGTAACGTGCGAGTTCTGATCTGTGCAGATACTGACCTGATTTTGTTCTACTACGCGATGAATTTAAATGTTATTGTTGTGTTTGATATACAAGGAGTTCAGAAAAAGGGTTCCAAGAGTTCAGGGCGTGATTGCCCACATCGAAATAAGATGAAAAGTTCCCATAAACATAGATATAAAAATGATCCGTTTTCTGTCTAGACGCATTTTTTTTTTTTTTTTTTTTTTTGTAAATAATTCATATCTGGAGAAATGTTTCACTGATTGACCTATTTCAAGGAAAATAAGCGATTATATCCAATAATGTTTTAAAAAATGGCTGCTGCTTTAAAATTACTTGAAAACCGTACATAATAGTTAAGTTATGTGAAAAATTGTTTTTTTTTACCCTATACCAACACAGTAAGCACAACAACATTGTATGTGTTAATATTGTATAGTAATATGTTATTACTGTCTTTAACTTAGCTAATATAGTTCATTCGATTGTTGTTGTCGACAGTTACACCATCCGATAGGGCTACAAAAAAAGGTGTCTTGATGAAATTTTCAGCAGCCATTTTTCAACGAATTAGTACGTAAAAAGTGTAAATCCAAACGTTTTACTATGCAGATTTACAGAAAAATATAAAAATTAAAAATATGAATGTATTCTAAAAATATCTGATGTTAAAAAACTACGCCTTGTCATTAAAATGGGTAAACGTTTTCGTGGGAACTATCAATTAGTTTGAGACGACCAGTTTACGTGGGCTCACGACAAATGTACCAATTTCAAGTTCACAGTTACCAAATAACGACTATTTTAAGTATTATAGAGGAATTAAAAAAAAAATCATCGTAAAGTATTATAATATTTTTTTTTTTATTGATCATAAATGGTCATCTTTGGGTTGATTAGACAAAATGCATTCTAACACAATATACAGGGTGCGTTTGTAAATCAGGGGATAGTCTTGTGGGTCAAAATGAAGAAATAAATTCCTACAAGAAAGGCGTCTTCTACCAGCTATCCGCAGTTTTTTTTATTTGCGTAATAATGTTTATCCTTAGGACAGCTTAACATTGTTTACAGTTTAACTGTAACTATAGGGCAACTTTTACCGTTGTAAATGGCGGCCCTAAACGTAAGATTTGTAACTATATGTAATATGTCTACAAAACTGTAGTTCGATCAATTTATATTGGGCCATTTATCAAACACACGCAAGCACTCATCCTACTAAAATTAACATGCAAGCAATTTACACAAACATCCATTTAGAAACAACCTTATTACGTGCCAAACCTAAGATAGTTGAACAGCTGTTTTGCCATACTTAACTCTAGAAGTCCTAAATATCACCTGTTGGTAGGGCAAGAGTCACAAAACGGGTTTTAATTAGATGTAGACCGCATTTCATGTAGCACGCATATACCTCCGGTAAATGTTTAATGATTTAGTAAAAGTGATTAAATTTGTGTTATTATTAATTTTTTAATTATTTTAGTATTTCGTCTAGTTTCAATTTAATTTCACAGTTATTTGCAAGATTAAATATTGCAAATACTTTTGTTAATTGTAACTTTCATGTGATGAATATCTTAAAATATTAATTAATTTTCAGCTTCAATCTCGTTTGTAAATTGCATACCTTGCCTAGAATACGCTATTCATACTGTAAATGGCGACTCAAAGCATTGACCAGCGGTTTGTAGTTGATCAGAGTTGGTAATTAATTTTATTGAATACCTGCGCTCTGTCATAAGTTTATTACTTGAGATAAAAATTTGAGCTAATATTGCAATGTCATCCAGTTTTGAGCCATGTTTAAAATGTTAATTCTATAGCTAATCCAGAACAAAATCGATTGCAAAAAATGTACTGAACAGACAGACAAAAAGCGAGCTAATATTGCAATATCAGTTTGAATCTATGTTCAAATATTTAATTATCTAGCTCTTCGGGAAGTTAATTTGAAATCGATTGCAAATTGGGTACTGAACAGAGAGTCAAAATAAATGGTACCAGATAACTGCCACATACTTTCTCCCAGTTGAAACTTTATTCCTTCCCAAGAGTAGCATAGGAGGTGGTTATTTAGAATTTCAAAAGTAAGACATACCATGGAAAATATTAGATGCATGTAACACACATCCATATTATATTATTATTAAAACTATTCGATCGATTTTGAACGAATTTGCACCAAACATGTCAATTAGGCCTGTATAGATGCACGAAAAAGATTTTGAACAATTTTGAAAAACAACCCCTTTTTTGGCCAAACCCCCCAATAATCAGTTATTATTATTACCTAAACTACAATTCTTAGAACGATGCGGTTTTTTTTCATATAGTAAGGTACATTAAGGACTGCAAATAAGCCAAATGTTTTTTGGCCGTTTTTGAGAAATGTTGACTTTCCTCGTTTTTTGGCCATTTTTAGGGGTAAAACCCCTTAAAAATCAAGAATTTGAAAAAATGAAAAAAAGCCTGGAGATTCCAAAACTACACTATACTATACATACCAAATGTCATCAAAATCGGACCAGTTGGTATGGTCTCCAGTTCTGTACACATCCTAACAGACAAACCACGGACAGACATCACCAAAAAAAAAAAAAAAAAAAACACTGCTTACTTTCTCCATATACTACGTATAAGGGGGAGAAAGTAAAAACGAGCTAATGTTGCAATTTCATCCAGTTTTGATCTACGTTTAAAGTTTGAATTCTCTAGATCATCGGGAATTTATTTTAAAATAGATTGCTAAATTCTTATCGAACATATTGACAAGAAAGCGAAACAATAAAAACGTCGTACAAAACGGATAGAAGCACTAATTTGAAATAATCAATATTTTTCAATAATCCGGTTCACGTTTTCATAATTTTAAATGTTGAATTAAAAACCGTTACTATACACAACATGTACAACATATCAAAAGGTTGTCTTGTTTTTGACTGACAAGTCAAAGACAGCCTAATTATGGACAATAAACTAATTTGTTTGCCAATCTTTCATTAGACAAGTTTCTTATCATGCAGCTGTTCTACACCTGGGTACTTCTAGTAGGATAGAAACAGAGAGAAAAACAGCATTTAGGTTTGACAAACATACGGTATACACAAGGATGCCAAATGTTCAATCTAAATTAATTTCAAATCAGAACTCTCCTGGGAAATCTACATTTGGAAAAGTACTTATTTTACGAACGGTGAATCATTTGCTCTTTGTTTTATAATAAATTAATCCCGAGGGATGATGGTTCGTTAAATAATTTATTCGGTATTTCTAAGTAGATTTAAAAGAAATCCAGATGGATTTCAAATATTCCTAGAGGTGAATTGCATTTTTATATTAGACTAGTAGGGGTAAACGAGGCTTCGATCGCAGATATGAATAAATAATAATATGAGAGATTACTGGCAAAACACGTATAGTGAGTTTCGTTAAATCAATCTATGTTTCACATTTAGGCTTACATGGTCAGCTATGCGCCAGTAGGCACAAAAACTAAAATGTTCGCCAGGTTGTTTGAGGTGTATTTCACAATTTTAACCAAAATACTTTGTTACGTACAGTATTTTACCTTCTTAAACGCAAATAATCGAAATGCTAATGTTTTTTCCTCTCCCATTAGTATAACTTAGAGGAATATTTGTAAATTTTAGGTGTATAGCTTCTAAGCCCGTTTGCTGTTTTTAGAACATTCTCGAACCATCTAGTAGACTTAATAACATTCTACAACATTCTCGAACCATCTAGTAGATTTTATAATATTCTCCAACATTCTCGAACCATCTAGTAGATTCAATAATATTCTACAACATTCTCGAACCATCTGGTGGATTGAATAATATTCTACAACATTCTCGAACCATCTAGTAGATTTAATAATATTCGACAACATTTTCGAACCATCTAGTAGATTTAATAATATTCTAAAATATTCTCGAACCATCCGGTAGATTTAATAATATTCTACAACATTCTCGAACCATCTAGTAGATTTAATAATATTCTACAACATTCTCGAACCATCTGGTAGATT
>JAGFPH010011340.1:0-11018 GCA_018207615.1 Philaenus spumarius
CACAGATTAAAGCTGTAAGAATCTGGGCTTTAAAGTTTCGTACACAGATTAAATGTGTTAGAATCTGGGCTTTAAAGTTTCTTACACAGATTAAAGTAGTAAGAATCTAGGCTTTAAAGTTTCAGATTTAGTCTTGCTCTTGTCTGCTTATGTTTATTCGTAAGAGGGTTTACGTCAGATGAATTGAGATACTTCCTTTTATCTCAGCATAAGCTTTATATTGAAAGGGCTTCTCCATTTACATTTCTGTGATAAATGCTTTCGTTCACAAACTGTCACAATAATTTCCGCAATCAATCATAGCGCTTAATGCAACACTACGGTGCTTCTTTCCGCTTGTATACAGGGTGTTCTGCATCACATTAAGAATTAAGATATATATATAAGAATGGCAACACAAATGCTCGCACATTAATAGTCAAACGTATTTCAACGACAAAATCGTCATCCTCAGTGATATATTTTCTACAATTAACAAATTATAACCAATTATAGTTTAAAGAATTACTTTGAGGGCAGGGTGTGTTTGTAGAAACCATTTTTGAAATCAATACACTTTTAATTTGTCATCTAGTATTAATAAACTTTGAACTTTGAGTTTGACGTGCGAGAAGGAATTATTCAAGAATAACCACAATAACAAAAATGTTCTCATACACATACGTTTAGTAATCCAACGCGTTCCAACGACAAAGTCATCTTCAGTAATACACTTGCTGCAATTTTAAATTAATTAGAGTTGGTTACAATGTCTTATTTGTAGCCAATATATCACAGAAGATAACGATTATCGTTTGTTGACACCCTAGACAAGACTTCAAAGAAATTAAAAAAAAAAAAAAAAAAAAAAAAAATTGGGTTACCACACGTTAGAAGCGGTAACTTCTACACCAATTTAAATTTCCGACCGATTTATATTTTTACCAGTATTAATAATATTAGAGGAGAATAAGGGTCAACAAATTATACAAGTCAATATATTGTCAAAATATTATATCATTTTGAAATTGCATAATTAATTATTCAAACTACAAATTATTCTTACTTCCTAAAAATTGTAAGTAATTTAGGTATATTTTCAGTTATTAGTACATTATATTTAATATATTTTCTCACATTATATATTATATATTGTTATTCCATTTTAAGCGTGTAGCCTATATAATTTAATTATATCAAATTATAAATAATAAATATGAAAATGTACCATATTCCATTTGTTTAGTTCAAAATAAAATAAAGTCTTTAGCCTTGACTAAAACAATGTAATATAGGTTTAAATTTCCTAAAGTTTATAAGAAATTGTAAAAACTTAAAATTTTTTAAATTATTTAAAATTTTCAATAATCTTAAAAAGTGTTAATTTTTCCAGAAAATGTATTATTTCCTTTCTTTCTAAAAATTCAACACTCTTATCTAAACCATGAGTCACTTTCCATGCAAGTTATATAGTAAATCACGTGTAAAGAGGTGAAGAAATATTTATAACAGAAATGTTAGTAGGCCTACCATTAGAAAATAAGACTACGCTTTTAAGTTATATTTAGGACTTAATCAAATTAACCGTTCATTTATTCAAACGATACTAAAAGTATTCAAACGGCCAAATAAAAACCGTTAAAACCCTCACCGATGTACAATATACTCGAAGTTACGATGAGTAAACAGCCCATGGGCTAGTAGTTCTGAGTAATCGCAGGTGGCAGCACAAGCACACGACAACGTTCCTCGATGACCGCACCAACGCAATATCAAATATTTAAAGCAGAAGATCACTCGACGATTCACACTATACTCACACATTAAGCTGTTAAGAACAGATACTACACTTTGATCTTAGCCAAGAGGACGAGAAGCGATACTATTACAAGGCGCTTTGAGTAACCAGTTAAAACGTAGTCTGTATAGCGCGAAGTTTATATAAATTGTAATTTTGTATAACAGTCGAGGTAAGAAATGCGCAGTTTCCCGGTGAATTGCCTTCAGGATTACGTTTGAAGCGTTACTAGCTATGTTTTAACACGGAATAAACGCTCAATAATGGCGAATCTTATAAAAACCGAAAATACGACCGCTGATAAAATTCTCGCCAGAATTGGCTATAAACGGTTAATAGAATGCGTTGCACTGACTTTTGCCTACGCAAAAAGTTCGTGACGCAAGATTTCAGAAACATAGTCAAGCGAAAGTGTCCAACGGACCAATAGAAGTTATCACTTCAACAAGATAGATAGACAGACAGACAACAAATACAAAAGTAATGTTTTTGTTTTGGTAAAGTATGAATCCATATGAGCTTAAAAAAAAGTATTTTCTTCTAAATCACAGACGGACACTTCAATTTTATTTATATGTATAGACGTATAGATTATTACTATGAAATTTTATTATTATTTAATCAGTTAAAATATGTTTATGAAAACCAGAACCAGACCGATAGCGACATGAGTGTTATGGCGAACATTTTCTTTGCTTTTATAAAAGCAATCCACTTCTATACTACACGCGCTTTAACTTTGCACTTGGGATTTTTGGAGTTTAATGTGAAAATGGTATCGGCAACGTCGCACTGTTGAGACGAGCGGATGGGTCTTATCGCGCTGACTCACAGGTGCACTTCCTGAGAAGGCTCTTTCAAAATTGCAAATTATAATTTTTTTCTTCTGATACATTTTTCAATATTTTTTATCATAACATGTTTGGTCATACTTTGCTGATAATAAATATCTAAAATATATTAAAATTGGACAATTATAAGTATTGTTTATAGATGTACAGGGTGATTCAGTAAAGCGTAGCGGGCTATGCAGATTCAGATTCTACATGCAAAAATAAGTCGAAAATGTAGTATAACATTTTTTCGATTTCGGCTTAGTTTAGCCGTAATTCGCCATTTTGTTTTTTTACAAAAGTTCACTGTAACTCTGGAAATAGATAAGATATAAAGTTCAAATTTAGAATAAGCATTTTATATGTTACAATTAACAAGTAGTATACCAAACACAAAGAATTTATTTTTATAATTTTCAAAATGGCGGCCGTTACAAATTTTTAACGTGGAATATCTTAAAAACCGTTAACTTAACAAAAAAATTACAAGAGACAAAATATTTTTATTTTTTAACGACAGACAGTAGTTTTGTTTTGTAGTTTCAGTAGGTCAAAGGATAACCGAGTTATCGACAAAAACATAATTTCTTGGTAATTGTCTACAACAAACAAAATTAGCCTAAAATCATATATTTTTTTAAATTTAACAAAGTTATTAGTTAATTTTGTAGCGGGCTATGACGATTCAGATTTTACATGCAAAAGTAAGTCGAAAATGTAGTATAACATTTTTCGATTTTGGCTTAGTTTAGCCGTAATCCGCCATTTTGTATAAAAAAAAGTACTTTGTATTGTACTTTTTACAATAAGATATTTAATGTCAGCAGGTTAAAAACGACATTTTTGAAAGTTTATATTATTTTGAATTTATTATTTTGTTAATAGTATTTGTTTTATATTTAAATGTTAATTTTTCCGCAAAACGATCACAACATATTTAGTTTACCCTTTTTCCAATACTATTAGTTGTCTGATTACAAACATTTTTATATATTATTTCTTGTTAGAAAATTATCTTTAAGATGCATAGTCATAGTGAACTTTTCATTAAGTTTTGAAGAAAAAGTGTAATTTTACTAGGAGCCTAGTTGTGAGTCATCGTCCAACCGGATACATTTGATAAGTGGGATGGGGTAGCGAGCTGACCCGCAGCGTTGCCAAACTGTGCAAGTCCCAGTTGAAAAGTTATCGCGCGCTTTTTTTATAAACCGGATCCCTGAACTCCGGAACAGCCTGTATACAGGTAGCTGTGCGTTGTATCAAGTGCGATGATTGATTGCGCAAATAAATGTGAGCGACAGTTTGTAGATTGAACGTATTTATCACAGAACTGGAAATGAGACAGCCCGCCCTCTCAATGCAGAGCTTAGGTAGTGATCTGAGGGAGCATCTTAGTTACAGCCTCTTTCAAACCCTTAGAAATAAACAACACTAAGTAAGGGATGAAGAGAGACCGTTTCAAAAGATCAATGTTTCCATCTATTCCAGATGTTTACAACTTAGTGCCAAATGTAGGCAAAGTTTTACAAAAATCAACTCCATCAAAAGCGAGTGTACGTACGTCCGTTAGTAACAAAATAGTAAGCGCAAGCCCATGATCGTGTAAAGCAACTATAATTTTAAAGACATACCAGGTGAAAAGTCTCTCGAGGTCGGCTGGTCGGGTTAGTAATAGGGCATCTCCAGAACTAGGTATCAGTAGGAGTGAAACCTAAAACCAAAAAACATTGAAATAAAAATTAGATTTACTTTTCATAACTTCATGATTCAAATTACAAATTTTCTTTCATTTAGAACAAAGAGAAAGAAAATCGGCCCGGTAGACTTCCAGGAATTTGTATCAATTTGTTGTAACCTTTTAGGAAAACCCTCAAAAGTACCCTTATAAATATGCTGGTGAAATAAAACCGACTCCAAACTGCCACACTTAAGGTTATGCTACACTGAAAAGGGTAGTTTTTTGTTAAATATGAATTGCATAGGTATGTACTAATATTTTATGTAAGGAATAGTAAAAACAAATTATAAAACTTCAGTTATAAAAATTATATCGTGCGTAATCAAAATTAAAATTTAAAAATTCGGAAAATTTGCAGAGATAATTTGTAAGTGATATTCTTTAAAAGTACTTTATAGATTTATTTCTTTTTGAGTTATTTTAAAGAGTAGGCCTATGTCTTTTCAAAATTTATTTCGATTTAAGGTGGTGCGATGTGTTTTTATATGAGACAACTTAAAAATGTTTTTTTATTTTGCTTTTTGTAACACATTTTTTATGCTAGGACACTTACAAACATAAATCTACTTAAAATATAAAGAACAAGTTAACGTGTGCAGTCGTGGGACCCGAATCAGGGACGAAGTTCATCACGCATTTTCTTCACATAATTTAATCTTTCAATTGCCGTTTATTAGCGAATTTCCATAGGAAAAATGAGCCATTGCAGTGACCCTTATGGTAAGACCCAAGGTCGGGAGTAGCAAATGAGCACCGATCATGGTCCCCAGAACACGTTTTGGGGTGTCATTAAAAATCATACATACATATATATATATGTGTTCGCACTTTAGCGGCCTCATTTTAAGTAGGATTTGGTCCGAATTTGGTACACATGTTGGTTGTCTACGTCGCTCGGCCGAGTTCGTTAGCCACAAAAATCCAACAACCGGAAGCACGTTTTTTGACCGGAAGTAACTATTTTTTTTAGATTTTTCCTACGAGAGTGAATTAAAAAGGTTATTTCTAAAAATATAAATGTAGGGTGTTATTCTGCACATTTTGATTTTTTACGCGACCTTATAGCTCGCTTGGTTCTCCCAAAATCGATCAAAAAGTAAAATACCATAGAAGTACCCCGGTTCAAAGCCATGTGGTGGATTCTACCGTGGGATTGGCGTGCGAAGCACGCAATGCAATGCGTATTGAAGCTAATCCCAATATGCGAAATGGCGTGCGAAGCACGCAATGCATTGTGTATTGAAGATACACCCAAGATGCGGATTGGCTTGCGAAGCACGCAATGCAATGTGTATTGAAGATAATTCCAATATGCGAAATGGCGTGTGAAGCACGCAATGCATTGTGTATTGAAGATACTCCCAATATGCGGAATATCGTGCAAACCATTTTGCAGCTATTCAGCACCGTCGTGAATAGACCTATTTCCCAAATTGTTGAAACCCTAAAACATAGGTCTATAAACTTAATTTTGGAAATTTGCTCAACTCACGTTAGCGGTTCAGCTACGTGGTCAAATTATTATTAGATTGTTTTTTATACAAATATTTAGTGTTTCCATACGTTTAATGTTATTATAACAAAAGGTGTAGAATTAATTATAACATCAAAGCTTAGATGGTAAACACAGTTAAATGTCCATTCATTGTAAATACATAAAATGTTGGTTCACCCGTCTAGGACTAACCTAAAATTATTGTTTCTATGTTTAATTTATTTTACCTCTTTTAACGTCAACATAAATACAATCATTTTAGGTTAGGCTTAGACTTAAAATTACTTTCTAGGCCTAACCTAAAATTTCAGCGCTTGACGATAATATCTGAACTACGCCAGACGGAACCGATCGTCTCTTAATTTAAATTGATGAACCAAAACACCTGTTTCTTGAATGTATTTATATTCATTTATTCTCTCTTTTCGTTACTCGTAGCTTATGTTTGTCATTGGCATAGCAACCAAGTAATAACACTTTTTTTCGTTACGCATTACATTTTCTACTTGTTAATTCCTACCGCAACCAGCGTTAAGGAACTTCGTTCCAAAAACAATTTTTTCTGGGATAAATACAGGTGAATCGTGACATTTGTACTTTTCTCGCACAGGAAGACATGTAGAACAAAAAATTAGCAACAAAAACTAATTTCGAATTTTTTTCATTTTTACCGTTTTTGGTTTAACATTCCCTGAATAACCTGAAGAGTATCTACACTTGGACCAATCAACAATCAAGATGGCGCTATGAAGCTGACATACATTTCTTGGCTGTAATAACGCTTGGAGATTGTCGTCAAAGATTTGGAGACTCAGCAAAGAAAGACTTTTCCTTGAAGTTTTATTAAAGCAAATAACATTTCAAGACTGACTCATGAACTCCGCCGAATAAGAAACAAGTGGGTCGCCGAGATGACAGAGGAAGATAAAACATTGTAATTACTTTGAACCTAAATTTCGCAGTTTCTCCAGAAACTTTTACGAGTGAAAGTTATTAAAGAAATTAAATGTCGAAGATGTGCTTCAATTTCATAATAATTCGACCACGCAGCTGAACGACTGAGGTGATTTGAGCAAATTTCCAAAATTAAGTTTATAGGCCTATGTTTTAGGGTTTCCACCAACAATTTGGGAAATAGGTCTATTCACAACGGTGCTGAATAGCTGCAAAATGGTTCGTACGCTATTCCGCATATTGAGAGTATCTTTAATACACAAAGGATTGCGTGCTTCGTACGCCAACCCCGCGATAAAATCCACCACATGGCTTGGAACCGGGTACTTCTATGGTAGTTTACGTTTTGATCGATTTTGGGGGAACCAAGTGAGCTATAAGGTCGCGTAAAAAAACAAAACGTGAAGAATAACATCCTAAATTTATATTTGCAGAAAAAACTCAAAAACAAAATTCATTCTCGTAGGAAAAATCTAAAAAATAGCTACCTCCGGTCAAAAAACGTGCTTCCGATTGTTGGACGTTTTTGGCTAACAAACTCGTCCGAGCGACGTAGACAACCAACATGTGTATCAAATTTGAACCAAATCGGACTTAAAATGCGGCCGCTAGAGTGCGTACACATATATACATATTATACAGAGTGAGTCACTACTGACTACATTAATTTTAACTGTTGATTCTACTTATCAAAAGGAAGAAAAAATGTATATAAGCCCTTGTCTGACCTTAACCTTTTAACGGTCATGGCGGATTTTGTGATTTTTCAAATTACACGACTTGGTACTATTAGTCTGACGATAAAAACCACACTAATGCAGTTATGACATGGAAAGTAATACCATTTGAAAGAGCATTAAATTTTCTATAAATTAAACATTTATCGAATAATAACTCCCTACAACATTCTCTAAGAAACACTAATCAAATGGTAGTTCCTAAAACCAAAACTTACTTTATACAGACACTTTTTTCAATTTTAACGCCCCACGCCTCAACAATATGGTTTCATTACACGCTAGAAAGGATTTATTGACAGAGTTTTTAAGAGATATCAAAGCATTCCTTTCAGTTGAAGATATTGAATCTTTTATCCAGGTTGTTGAATAAACTTTGAACGCATAGTTGGCTCTAATACAGTAATTGCTAATGGCTTGTAAACTAAGAACTTTGGCATGCATCCTGTATTTTGTATAGTGCTTAAATATCGTTTTTTTATTTATAAGGCTGCGATTACCTTGCGGGTGCTTATTGATTAACTACACAATTATTGTTTCTTTTTGTAATTTTATAATTTCAAAATATTGTAGATTAATTTTGTTAAACTGGCTAAACGGAGACGCAACTCTCTTTTTTTCATTTGATTTTTTAATCACCAATGAACATTTTAATTCTCAAACAGGCAATGCCTATAGTTGCGGACAGCCTAACTTTGAACCAGGAAAAGTTTAGGGTCTTCCGCCCAGCTGACCCTAATTAGTGACGCTTGGCTGCACACAATGAAAACAAGTACTAGGTGCCTAATACGAAAAAGTCGGTTAAATTATTGTCCAAAATTATTAAAAACCATTATCATATTACGTTTTGTGTTTAAATTTCGATTATTTTTATACTAAATTTGATGTAAATCGGCTATAATTAATTTTGGACAATAATTTAACTGACGTTTTGGTATTAGGCAAATAGTACTTGTTTTCATTGAGTGCAGCCAAGCGTCACTAATTAGGGTCGGCTGGGCGGAAGACCCTAACCTTTTTCTGGTTCAGAGTTAGGCTGTCCGCCACTATAGAAGACTCCTATATTATTTAATCATCACTAGATTTTGGTTTAAATTTATTATTATTTTAGGTAGATATTAGAACGAATTGTGTTTATTTTGATTTTGTTAATAATTTTGTATAGACGTTTGGTGGTGAATAAATAATTAATCATTAAAAAAGGGGGGGGGGAACTGATACATCCGCCCAGTATTAAAGTACACATCTCCAGCCTGGTATTCGCTTCTGTCTGTGGCTTGGAAGGAAGGTTTAGACACCTTAAAAAATAAAACTATCCGTCGGATCACAAACTCCCCACATATCGAACGTAACCATATCTCAAAATCCCCACACTCGAGGAATTCATACTTAAGCTTAACACACTCAGGAACAGTGTCCAAGGCTCTAACCAGACACACCTTAAAATGGTGTCTTCAAATCACACCTTACTTTGAAAAGATCTGTTCTACAGGATTTACTGTGAAAGCTTGTAATTGGTCATGGATTTGGCCAATATGCAAGCCTGTTTAGAATCGATTCTTACAGTCTTGTTCGAAATATCCCTAAAATGTACAATACATGGTTTTAAAAAGAAAACTTCACAGTTTTTATCTATGTCCAATTCAATACATTTAGATTTCATAGGTTGGTACCAATGAACTTCTCAAGCTTAGAACTCTCACAACTCGGCCGTAGTAGTTTGACGTCAGTTATAACATTTGTTTTGTGTTATTTTATGGTTATTACAGTTTATAAAATAGTGTTATATTGTGTTTTACTTATAAATAAATAAATGTAGCACTGATTTAAATAAAAACCCGAACCACAAAACAAGGAGCAAAAACTATAACTAAACCACTAAATTGTAAGTTAAGTTTAATACCTTACCCTTATGTACATTTCGATGACATGGTCATCATCCTCAGAGTGTTTTAACACTACTAAAGTATACATAAAATATTACAGCCCAATATATACTGTACACGCCCTCCCCCCACTCCTCCCCATACCGGTTAATCCAAGACCGACCTGGTGGGGGGGGGGTTTATTTTTTTTTTTTGTTTAATAAATAAATGTAGATTGTAATTGAGTGAAATTAGGCTTATAACGATGTTCTAATAAAACGGTATGTAAAGAAATAAGATTTTAGGTTAATTGCCGATTTCATATTTTTGATTTTTCATTGCAAAATGTAAAGTTATTTGAAACTGGGTAGAAGGCTATTCGATTCTACATTTCATTCTCGAATTTTTGATATAAAAAAAAACATTGTTTGAAGTAAAAAATGTATTATAGGCCTAGTCACTTTGAAGTTAGTCATGATTTGCAGGTTATGTAGTAAAAACGTTCAAAGTGTTATTTTGAACGAAACATTTGTGAAATTGAAATATATTTTTACATATTTCTATTTAGAATTAAATTATAAAACTTTTGTGTATTTTTAAAAATTACAAAAATGTTTTACTATTTTTTATGTAGGCATAAAGTTTTTTTTTCCGTTTATGAACATTTTTTGCTCTCTAAGATAATAACTTTTAGGCCTAAAATTTCAAAACAAACTAATTTTTAGTGGCATATTTGAATTCCTTGAAGTTTCTTCTACAAAAAAGCTATTGAACACTAAACTTTTGGATTGGGGTTCATTTACTATTTTTGGCGAATTTTTAAAAATATGCTTGCAAAACGCTATAAAAGGTTTTTTCAATTTTAGCTTTAACGATGCCAGTTCTAGGGTTAAAGAAATCATCACAGACCCTGCACCTCCGCAGGACAAAAGGAAACGTCCCTTACGTCTGGTTTTCTAACCACCATAACCAATATAACCATTTAAAAATCCAAGTTCATTCTTAAACCCTAAACAGTCCATAGAACGCCCGATAGACCACTGTTTACGTTCGCTCTATTTATTACCACAAAATTCCGCGCATGCGTAACTATATTTCAGTAATATGGTTAAGGGCTGAGCTATGCTTCAAGACTTTCCGAAAACTACATAATGTGCAAATAGAACACTGAGAAAATAAATTAGTTAAAGCAAATTGACGATTCAAAGTTGTGTTTAATGAGCATGGCGCGAGAAAAGTGATTGCATAATTCAAAGTTGGAAACAAAGTTAGAAGTAGTAGATTCAAGTTTACTTTACAGTTTCTATTAAATTACTGCAATTATCAATTAATGTTAACTATGTTTGTACACCTAAAGTAAGTTACACAACTCTCACACAACTACTAAAACTGCATACAAGTACTTTGTTTAATAGAATACTGTTTTAAAAGCTGAATGTTCTAGGGTAGTTTACAATACAAAAGCAGTTTTAAACTCATTGTATGTGTATCGAAGTCACAAATAGATATAACTAAATATATTACTGTACTAGTGGACAACCCTGCGTGCTCCGCACGCAAACCCCCGCTGGAACCTTCTAAAAACATATGTTATGTTTTATCTATATCTATATATATAT
>JAGFPH010011340.1:19615-35033 GCA_018207615.1 Philaenus spumarius
CTTTAATCTGTGTACGAAACTTTGAAGTCTAGATTCTTACAGCTTTATTCTGTGTACGAAATTTTAAAGCCCAGATTCTTACAGCTTTAATCTGTGTACGAAACTTTAAACCCCAGATTCTTACAGCTTTAATCTGTGTTCGAAACTTAAAAGCCCAGATTCTTACAGCTTAAGTCGGGCACATCCAAATCGAGCCAATCCCTCAGGTCATTTTCGATGGGTCGTAAAATGTCCCCCTTCCACCCAGTCAATTGAGCCAGCTCCATAAATAAATTGTGTAAGGGTCTGCCATAAATCGTGTAAGGGAATAAAAAAAAACCAGAGGTAGTAACCTATACTGTTTAGTCACAGAATGATGCCAATAACAGTATGATTATAATATTTCGTCGTTATTATCACATTATATAATTAGAATAAAAAAAAACCAGAGGTACTAACCTATACTGTTTAGTCACAGAATGTTGCCAATAACAGTATGATTATAATATTTCGTCGTTTTTATCACATTATATAATTAGAATAAAAAAAAACAGAGGTACTAACCTATACTGTTTAGTCACAGAATGTTACCAATAACAGTATGATTATAATATGTCGTCGTTATTATCACATTATATAATTAGAATTAAAAAAAACCAGAGGTACTAACCTATACTGTTTAGTCACAGAATGTTGGAAACAGTAAATGTTTTCTAAATACGCCTTACTGAAAATATGGAATAGTCTACAAAACTTTTGCTTCAGTGATTTCAAGGGTTGAATAGCTGGCTCGATTTGGATGTGGTCCGAGGGTCACCCTTAAGCCTCTGGCTCCATTTGGATGTTTTTGGGTAGGTGGAGCAGGTAGACTGGCTCGATTTGCCAGAGCCCCTTAAATCTGTGTTTGAAACTTTAAAGGCCCAGATTCTTACAGCTTTAATCTGTGTACAAAAATTTAAACCCCAGATTCTTACAGCTTTAACCTGTGTACGAAACTTTAAAGCCCAGATTCTTACAGCATTAATCTGTGTACGAAAATTTAAAGCCTATTGATTCTATATCTTAAACTTGTGTGCGAAACTTTAAAGTCTAGATTCTAACACATTTAATCTGTGTGCGAAACTTTAAAGCCTACATTCTAACACATTTAATATGTGTGTGAAACTTCAAACTTTAGATTATTTCAGCTTTAATCTTTCTACGAAATTTTAAAGCCTAGATTCTAACACATTTAATCTGTGTGCGAAACTTTAAAGCCTAGATTCTAACACATTTAATCTGTGTTCGACGAAACTTTAAAGCCTATATTCTAACACATTTAATCTGTGTTCGAATCTTTAAAGCCTAGATTCTAACACATTTCATCTGTGTTCGAAACATTAAAGCCTAGATTCTAACACATTCAAGCTGTGTGTGAAAATTTAAAACCTAGATTCTTACAGTTTAATCTGTCTACGAAATTTAAAGCCTATATTCTTATAGCCAAACCCCAGTTTCTACCGCATCACGACTTCTAAAATTTAAAAGCGCCATTTACAATGTAGATCATACATTTGAGTCTTCAAATTATTAATACTTTTTAGACAATGATTTTATTTTATTTTCTCTCTTCGTGCGTGTTTGAAGTGTAAACATAAAATTCTGAGAAACAAATAGCGTTCAACCTTTGCATTAACAACTTCCAGGAAGTTATTTCTGAGACAATATAACAAAGAAATACCTTTCGTTTTTACGTAACATCAAACATTAAGTCTTTCTCTTTTTACTTTACTACGTTGAAATAAAATACAAGTTGTGAGTTTAACAACCATGATGTAAATATGTTTATAGTAGAGGAAACTACCACCTACTCGCTTCGCTTACCACCCAGTGGCGAAGCGAATGCAAACTGATTATTGTATACTATGTAATTTTCACGGGAATAACGATTGATTAGGACAGAGTTATTTTTTACTTTCTCCACCCTATACGTAGTATATGGAGAAAGTATTGTTTTCGTAAAAATGTTCGAATTTGAATTTTCAGTTGAATCATCTGTTTTGGTGCTCCCAGAACCCCAAAAAAATTTTTAGTGCAATTATCTGTGTTGGTGCTCCCTGAACCCAAAAATATTTTTAGTGGAATTTTTTGTTTTGGTGCTCCCTGAACCCAAAAAAGTGTTTTTAGAGTGGTGTCTGTCTGTCAGTCTGTCTGTATGTATACACGACCAGAGAGGACACTATTGGTCCGATTTTCATGAAATTTGGTATGTAGGTACTAAACCCTAATATATCCAGGCGTGTTTTTCATTTTTTGGAATTTTTAATTTCTAAGGGTAATTTACACCTAAAAACCCATAAAAAACGACAAAAATACAAATTTCTCAAAAACGGCTGTAACGATTTTGATCAAATTTTCAGTATTTATAGTGCTTAAGATGCCAAACAAAATGACACCACCCGCTTTTATAAAAACTTCGGCGTTTTATAATTATGGGGAAATGTTTAAAAATAAACAAGTTTGTGTTGTCAATCTAGCATCGTGGCGGTGGCCGCACGGGGTAGCACCACGGTAGCGAGCACGGCCAGTAATTCAAAGGTCGCGCGATCGAATCCCGCCTTGGACAATATTTTTTTTATACGATTGACGTAGGTAGAATATTTTTTTTTTGTTTTGTTCTAAAAAGTAGTAAAAAATAAAATGATTAAAAACAATATAATTTTGACTAAAGTAAGTTGGGAGAAAGTTTGTGTCAGTTAACTGATACCGTTTATTTATTTAGAGACCAAAATGTTATATGGTAAAGTAGTATTTGAAACTGGTCAAATAGGACCATTAACGAATATAGTTGGCATAATTTTAATAGTTATAGGTGTTTGAATTATCATATAGTAAACCTGTTTCGTTTCTTGTGTATGCTATTACCTAATCTAAAAAACAACTGTATGTTGTGAAGAATAATTACCTGATTCTTAATTTTCCAAGTTGGTTGCTATGGTAACAATCAAAACGCTTTTAAGAAACGTATGTTGGTTCGGTGTAGGCCTAACCTGAAATGGTGTTAAGATAATCTGTTAATTATTGTTCACAACAAACTGTTATTTTTAAGTACAAAAAAATAAAAACAAACAAAATTAAACAAAAAGAGCTTACTGCATTATAATTCAAGCATTGTTACTTATTATAAATAAAACATCTGGTTCGGAACAAAAGGCAATACAATGTTAGGTTAGGTTAGGTCAGGCCTAACCTGAACCAAAAGAAGTTTCTTGAAAGCGTTTACATTTATTACAATAACAACCAAGTTGACAAATGTAGAACCAGGTAATTGTTGTTCGCAACCAACAGTTTTTAGTTTAGGTAATAGCAAACACAAACAACGCAGAAGACTGACCATATCATAGTTCAAACACATATTAATTAATAAAGATCAATCTAGACCAATTGGTTTGCAAATAAACGTGTTTTGGTTCATTGTAGGCCTAACCTAAAATTATGTTCAGTTTTTGATCCAACTCAGCTGTTTTATATTTATTATGTAACAACCAATGTTAGAAATGAATTAAAATATAGTAAGCATTTTACTTTCTCACTATACTATAGAATAGAGAAAGTATAGTGTTCGCAAAAAAAAACGATGTTGAGATTTCTGTGGAAATATCCGTTTAGGGACCATAACCCTTAGTCCAAAATAGTGGTTTTTACAAAATGTATGACCAAAAATCAGTTATTAATATTATTACCTAAACGAAAATTTTTAGAAAGATGCGGTTTTTTCATATGGGAGTACATTAAGGGCTACAAATAAGCCAAACTTGATCAAAATCGTTAGAGCCGTTTTTGAGAAATTTTGATTTGAGGTAAAACCCCTTAAAAATAAAAATTATGGAAAAATGAAAAAAACACCAGGAGATATTCCAGTACTACACCTACATACCACATTTCATCAAAATCGGCCCATTGGTACGGTCTCAAGCTCTGTACACATCCTAAGAGACACACGGACAGACATCACCAAAAAATTTCTTCTTTTTTTATTCAAGGAGCACCAAAACAAATAATTCCACTAAAAATATGTTTGGCTCAGTGAGCACCAACACAGATAATTCCACTAAACAATTTTTTGGGGTTCAGGGAGCACCAAAACAGATAATTCCACTAAAAATTCAAATTCGAAAATTTGGACGAAAACAATACTTTCTCCATAAATATACTACGTATAAGGTTAGGAAGTAAAAACTGTTTGTTTTAAAGAATAATAAACTGATTATTAATGCTAAGTAAAGTTGCTATGGTAATGAATGTAACAAATATGACGTGTTGTTAAGCTTTTTATACGAACAGCTGTTTTTGTGCGCTATGGCCTTGAGTCCATACAAATGAGGCTGTTTAGTTTTTCCAAATTAGAAACTTTTTCGGGAAACTTTTAAAATTTTTCTTTATTGATCGAGCGAAGCGAGGTCTCCGTTTTAGCTCGACCGTTCGGCATTTCGTCTGTGTGTCTGTCTTTCTGTCTGTCTGTCTCACGATTACAGCCAAACGCTTTGACCGATTGTGGTGATTTTTTGCATGAATGTTCCTTATTCCTTGGCCAAGCGATGTATGTATAAGGTTTTTTTCATTTTTAACCCCTTAAATAAAATAAAAATGGCGGCCGCACCGTTTCTCTCAGTGTAAGCTTTTCTCCAAAGCTAGTTTGTGGCTTAACTGTTAGTTCAATTTAAAAACTAATAATATTTTGCGGGTAGCAAATTTGATTTTCAACAAAATTGTATTCCTGATTTTTTTCCGTATCTCTAACTGTAAGCTCACAAAATAACCGTAAACTTCAAATTTGTTAAAAATCGTCCAAGTTTTTGTATTTTAACCATGTTTTTATACGTTTATTCTAAACCATTTCAAAAGTGTTCCATAGCTTTTTTGTAGATAAAGGTTCAAAGAATTCATATATGCCAGTAAAAAAAATTATTGAAGTAAAATTAACAAAGTTATTAGCTCAAGAAACAAGCATGTTCAGTAACGAAAGGAAAAAGTTCAACTTTAGGTCTACATAAAAAGTAGTACAAATTTTTTGTATTTTTTTTCAAAAATGTGGAACAGTTTCATAATTTAGTTATAAATAGAACTGTATAAAAATATTTATCAATTTCAAATTTCTTATTTTGAAAACACCAGTTTTTATGTTCCTACTACAAGACTGCTAACAAAACTAGGCCTATTTTGAATAGTAAATTTAGGAATATATCCTTTACCCAAAAATGACATATAATAATAAGAAAGTGTAGAGAATAAATCAAAGAATTAAACTGTTTACTTGTAAATTTCATAAAAGTATTTGTCTTAGCTTTACTTAAATTACAAAATGAGATGAAACAAATGAAACCTCGCTTCGATAAAGGACATACCAAAAATTACCGTTGGACAGCGTGGGAAGTGTATGTACATGGGTTGAGATCACTATCACGACGCTTTAACATCGTTTGTTTTCATTATTTCTAATATTGGAATATGATATGGAACTGTAAATACATTGTTAAGTTTTAGTTAGTTAAGTATGTAAATATTTAATTCTATGTTTTCCCTCAATAACGCGATATTTTTAGCTACCTTACGCATTATTAACCTAAATAAAAAACAATGCCTCTTAAAAGAAAATCTTTAGCAGTTGAAACTTAAGAAAAGAAAAAAAACGAGAACTAGGAACCACGGAATCGCGGAAATTGCATAATAATTTATCACTGAATTAACCTTCTGCTTACTTCCTTACTGGCACACTAAGCTCAAAACCACATTTGTTATTTCAACGAGCGAGGTCTACTGTTCGCAGAACTAATATGGACTACAGTATTATAAAAATCTAGTTCGGACTATTACGAACATTTTAAAACAAAAAATAGCCAAATTGGTCCAGCCGTTCTAAAGTGATGCGCTACAAAGGAACAGCAATTTATTTTTATCGTATAGACGAGACCCATTTTAACAGTTAGAAATACTGCTTTATCGTATCACATTTTGTTAATATTTTATAACTTGGAAATAACCTCTCTTGTTCATAAAAATCTCTGTCTTAATCAATATTCATCCCTGTGAAAATATCATGGAATACAATAATTTGTTTGCATTTGCTTTACCTCGGGGTTTGGTGAGCGAAACTAGCAGAGGACGGCGCCCTCTAGTAATTTACAATTAAGTGTAAAGTTTCAGTATTGCCACAGTTATTAAAACAGTCAGTCTGTGGGTTTGGTCTGTTAGGCAGCCCAAAGTTAGTCCTTCATAACCGCAGAAGTTTGAAACTTAAAGTGGCAACTCGCTCAGGAGTTGTGTAAGTTTATTAATATGTCAACGTAAATTAAAATAATATGTATATGACATAAACAGTAAGAGAGGGTAGCGTTTAACAAATAGCCTACGTCCAATGAAAATCACAATGTCTGATTATTTGTAAGCTTACCGTTTGTGAGCTTATTTAATTCTGAATCCAAAAAGAAGAAGAATTAATATTTTAATAAAAAACTAGGGGCTCTGCCCCTGGACGCTCCGCGTCCCAACCCCGGCTCGGCCTTCGGCCTCAGATGCCTGCTTCGCTTCGCTCGCAGGTGGAAAATTCGATAAAGAATCTCGTTAATCTTTTGCTCGTTTGTACATAGGTGACCGAGCATAAATTAGCTGTTTTATTTGGCAGCTGACTCGAACTCATTAAACATTATCTCCATAAGATTAACATGGGAAATTTGAAGGATTGTATACCGGAGCTCCTTCTCGGGTGAATAGCGGCTGAACGGATAATAATATATAAGACTCGACATATCTGTGAATGATTATGTTCAGTTTTTGATCCAAATTAGCTGTTTTATATATAATAGGTTTGTAACAACCAATGTTTGAATTGAATTAAAATATAGTTAGCATTTTTCGTTGATTTTTGTTTGTGTTTGTTTTTAGTTTGTCAATGTAACCTCAAAAAGGTAATACTACATTTGATACTGATTTAATCCAAATCAGTTGTTGATCAAAATCAGCTGTTTTAAGCTTTTCATACGAACAGCTGTTTTTGTGTCCCTGATAAAATCAATAGAAATCTTTCTTCCATAAGATTAACATTGAAACTTTGAGGGCCACTGGGGCGTAGCCCTAATGTCCTAGGACTTCGGTAAATGGCCTAAAACCTTCCCAGGGTTAACCTGTGTTACTATGCAAAATTTCAAAGCAATCGGATGGACGGTATACGAACGCAAAGTGGACAAAGAACCAAAAAAAAACCCCCATAAGGAATACACAGCAGAAATTTGCATTTGATTATAACGTTTGTAAGGCGAAAGATACAAGATTTGTAATGCTTGATGGCAAATCTGGGCGTGCATACCTTTAATTTAAGACCTCAATTATGAAAATCGGTCGGGTAGAAGAGCCGAACGAACTCGGAAAAGAAAAACAGAATTTTTTTAATATATAAGATAGTACTAAATATCCTATGTTAACACAATTTTACGTTACAACACTATGTTCCAGTGGAAAAGAATAATGGTTCTTTGCATCTTCTATACTTATAAAAGCCAAATACCATTGACTCATTGACTCATCACAGTTTCTCCAAAACCACGAGGCCAATAAACATGAAATTTGGCACTAATACTCTTCATAGGCTCTAGACGCGCACTAAGAAAGGGGGGATTTCGAAATTTTAGGGGGGATTTTGGGGGGTTAAAGTTACTAAATCACGATTTCTCAAAACCTACCGAACGGATTGGAATGAAATTTGGTATGTAGCTTCCTCTAGGGCCATAGATAATCGCTAAGAAAGGGTTTAAAAAAATTCGAAATTTTAAAGGGGGGTTTGGGAGAGTTAAAGTTACTAAATCACGATTTCTCCAAAACTACCGAACGGATTGGAATGAAATTTGGTATGTAGCTTCCTCTAGGGCCATAGATGCTCGCTAAGAAAGGTTTTCAAAAATTCGAAATTTTAGTTGTGTTTGGGGGGTCAAAGTTATTAAAAATCCCCATAAGAAATACATAGTGTAATATATTTATTGATATATATTTTTTGTTAGTAATATTTCACTTTGATTTGTCTATCCGTGCAAAGCCGGATCGGGCCAGTTAGTCTATATACCGGGTGTCCCACGAAGAGGTCCCTATTTTTGAATTGATATGACAGACGTATAGAGCGCGCTACAGACTTGAAATTCTACAGTCGTGACTAACACATATGTAAAAGAAATACCCCTGAGTATCAGTTAATTCTGACTGATCCAAACAAAATGGCGGAAAAACAAAAAACAAAAAAATCAGCAATCGTATTTTAAGGGTAAACCTACTTTTATTTAGAATGGGAACAGCTACAGCTGTTTAGACTATTTTAAATCTATCAGCTGACTGCGTGTATCCACAACAATGAACATATTTGGTAATAAACATTGGCATTTGTTATTAAGTTGCATTGTAAAGTGTCTTATGTACCATGCCGTTTTCAACTGAGCAAAAAGTGAAATGTTGTTTCTGGGCTATTGCCTTTGAAAATGATACGAAAAGGTACTATTTCTTTGATATCCCGCCATTTTGTCCTAATGTGTCAGAATTAACTGATACTCAGGTGTATTTCTTTTACATGTGTGTTATGTTAGGACTGTTGAGTTTCAGGTATGTAGAGTGTTCGGTGCATCTAATATATTAATTCAAAAATAGGGACCTCTTCGTGGGACACCCGGTATATAAAAAAGCCAAATACCACTCACTCACTGACTCATCACGAAATCTAAAAAACTACTAAACGGATTGGAACGAAATTTGGTATGTAGCTTCCTGTAGGGCCATAGGTGCTCACTAAGAAAGGGTTTTAAAAAAATAGAAATTATAGGGGGGTTTGGGGGTGTCAAAGGTACTAAATCAAGATTTCTCAAAACTACTAAACGGATTTTAACGAAATTTGGTATGTAGCTTCCTCTAGGGCCATAGGTGCTAACTAAGGAAGGGTTTAAAAAAATTCGAAATTTTAGGGGGTTTGGGGGGTGGACAAAGTTACTAAATCACGATTTCTCTAAAACTACTAAACGGATTGTAATGAAATTTTGTATGTAGCTTCCTCTGGGGCCATAGGTGCTAACTAAGAAAGGGTTTCAAATTATTCGAAGTCTTAGGGGGGTTTGGTTGGGTCAAATTTATGTTCAAACCATCCAGAAACGTGGGAAAAAAGGCGAAAACGTTTTTCTAATACTAATCGTGATCTAGCAAGTTCGGTTGTACTAATCGATCTTACAACCGTTTTCTTTTTGGTAACATCGATAAATAAACGGTACCAGAAACTGGCACACACTTTCTCACAAACATATTTAAATTATTAACACGTTCACTGCTAAGGACCCACATGTGAGCTTGACACTGAACACTATGAGAAGCGTCCGAAGCACAGCGCGTTGCACGCCAACCCCCCCCTCCCCCACGTATTGGGAGTATTTTCAATACAAAATTGACGCCAACCTGGATATTGGGAGTATTTTGAATATACAGTGCATTGCGTGCTTCGCACGCCAACCCCCGTATGGAACCCCAACTGTGACTTCATAATTTTATTAAAGTAGGAGAGTAACTAATAAATATTATTATTATTAGCTAGAGAGAAAACTATTCGATCGATTTGAGTTGTGACAGTTGACGAGAAAATATAATCCCCTTAGACACTATAACACATTGTTATACACTTTATCACACGTTATATTATAATACGCCGTGGAAGTCGGTGCATATTACTTCATAAAAAAATGGCGTCATCATCTGCCACAACTCAGTGCAAAAAAGCGTGGTCCCATAAGAGCCGATGTTATGGTCCGAGTCACGCCGTACTACGTTCCGGTCACTTAAAAGCAGTCCATTATCGACTCTTAACAAATGTTGAAAATTGGAACCCAATAAGGAGAAGATAACTTTTCAGTAATTTCAGTCATCCTCAGCTAAGCTCAATCTGCTGCTTATAACTTTATTACAAACTTGAAACTAATAAAGTAACTTGCCTCCAGTTTGAATCGTAACTTAGTAAACACAGTTCAAAACTTTTGAGCTGTCAACAAATTAATTATCCAAGTATCCTATAAACATGCATACGCTTTACAGTTCTCGGAAAGTCTTTATTAAATTGTTGTTTCAAGTTGTTCAACCGTACTCTTTGTATCACTGAATGAGTAACCTGTTTGCCGGTTATAAACCGTGTAGAATTTCAAGCAGGAGAAATAATATAAATATAATATATGTTCCAAGAAACTTTAATGCTACGTTTCTGCGCGTGAAGAAGCTCTATGATGTTAATTAAGTGATTCAACTGTTTTACCGAATACAAAGCTAAATTTAATATACAACTGACGCCGCCGGGGCAAAATGTTCACCGGTAATGTTAATTGCAAATACAAAGCTACTGGTTAGTATGCTATATTTCAAATTGCATAAGTAATTACTAACAGCGAGGGAAATTCTGATACCGACAGAGGTGTCAGCCTCATAACGGACGAATGAACTTAACAATTTTCACTTTAGAAGCCTATATACAGAACCAACACACGCATCTAGCATTTACAATAATTACCATAGTGACCAACTTGGCAAATTTAGAATCAGTTAGTTATTCTTCACAACCGATCACTTTTTTAGCAAACAATATACAATGGTTGACAGAATAAAAGCAAACACAAATCAAAAATCACAGACAAAAGTCTGAATGGGTTATAGAGCGAATGTTTTTGTCACATGTAGATAAACAGCCGATTCTGGATAGAGTGTTGCTAGTGCGATATCCTAATGTTCCAGACTCATATGCACAAGCTCCAGGTTTTTCTGTGTGAATGTTACTATCTTTACTAATATGTTAAATAATTTAGAAGTTATTCATATTATAATGAAGAAATTAATAATCGAATATGTTTATATGTTATAAGAAGACGTACGAATGTTTCCGAAGCTAAACGAATGGGTATCCCTTCTTTAAACTTGTATAAATGAATATATTGATAATAAAAGGTTGTATTCATATTCATTTAATAACCTGAAAGCAAATCTTATAACGTATTAAAGCCTTGATAGAATAAACTTGGAACACAAAATCTCACAACTAATATGTTTATTAACTAGTACCAGGAGACCGAGCTAAAGCTCGATTATAAGCAGGGCTATGATTTCAATAATAAATATTGGATTATTGAGTTTTGAGGTTAGGCCTATAACATTAAACAACTAAATAAAGGGTATATACAACATTAGGCTTACCTGTAATACAAATACAGTTTAAAGGATTAACCATAATCTCAACGCTATGCCTCAGAAATAAGTCAGGCCTAAATTAAAGTTTAATATTTCAATATCGATTTAGGCCTAGGGCCTAGTTCGCTCACGTCAATAACTATTATTGCAAATTTCCGTGAACATCGTTTAGGTTAGGCCTATAACATTAAACAACTAAATAAAGGGTATGTTTATTTAGCAGAAGTATTCGTTGCCATGGTAACTATAAATAGATACAACATTAGGCTTACCTCTAATAAAATACAGTTTAAAAGAAAACAGATGATTATTGTACTGGAATTGAAAACATTTGCATCAGCTGTGCTTCGTTTAAAAGAAAACAGATGATTATTGTAATGACATTGAAAACATTTGCATCAGCTGTGCTTTGTATTGTTTAAAATGGACAAATTTCACTTTTTAATTTAATAAAAAGACGTAGGAAACGAATTTTCCCAGACTGGTGACCATTTCCAATCGATTTCTCGTGGCCAAAAGCCCCATATAAAATCAAAAAATCAAAAATCCTTAGACGGAGATTCCAGATCCATTTAGCAGACAGACAATTATCTCTTGCTCTAGAAGATAAGATAACTAATCTTACAGAGCTCCATCCCCCGTATTTATATAGAATTAAAAGGGGCGTGGCTTAAGAGTACGTTACATTAGTGGGGCAATACCAATTGTCTTGCGTTATTATAACTAGCCTAACAATAACTATATAACTAAAAAAGTTACTAACCTAATAATAATCGCATACAATACATTATTTTTATATTAATGTAGAATTTTGTATGGGTAATAATTCATTATTTACAATTATTTTACTATGTTTGTTAATATAAAAAGTTTCCCAAAATTGTGTTAAGTTTAGTTACATTTTTCAATAATACAGAGTTTTCTATTTTAAAATGATGGTTTTCATCTAAATAATGTTTAGCCATAGAAGATTTATCTGGCCTATTGTACTTTATATGAGAAAAGTGTTCTTTAATTCTTGTAAATACGGGAGCACTGTAAGATTAGTTATAGTTTGACTATTGTAGCTCGTGCATCACTGAAGATGGCGACTTTGTCGTTGAAACGCGTTTGAGTTAATAAACGTATTAGTTGTGAGATTTTGTGTTCAAGGTTTATTCTATCAAGTATATCTTCTCACAAGTCAAGCTCAATATTTATTTACATGTACTAAAGCCTAAATTAGTTCTTAACTCATGTTTTAAGCAAACCAATCACAAGACTTGTATTGATTAAAGTTGTAAACATAACCCCAACGGTATAATCTATGCTCGATTTTGTTTTAGCAGATGATGGGGGAAATCAGCTGTTATATTATACAAGAAATTATAACTATTGAAGTTGTAACATAACCTCAAAGTATAACCTATGCTGGGTTTGTTTGAGTGTTACAGATGATGGGTGAAATCAGCTGTTATATTATAAGTTACTCACGTACGTACGACGTAGTTGATACTGTTGTTTCTACATTAACAACACATATCGTTAACAAAATTTTACAAGTAAACCATGTGAAAGAAGGAATTTTCAAAATATTCCCCTGTAAAGCTTAAACACTCATTAGTTCACTTTTCAGTCCTCATTTCGCACTGAACACAATTTTTTACCGCAAAACCATTATTACAGGCAGATTCTACGGGTAATCTAATATGAAAATAGTAGTTATTATACAAACTATCTAAAATCTAAAATTGTTGAAAATATTTAAAAAATATATATATAAAAATATATTAATAAATAAAATAAAATAAAAAGTGTAGGTTTATATTGCATAACGTGTTACATACCGTGTTGCATAACATATTACATAACATGTTACATAACGTGTTGCTTAACCTATTACATAACAGGTTACAAAAGAAGCAGTACCGATAGTAGGAGGAGTGGAGTGGCTAACTATATCTAGACGATTCCATAACGGATGAATCCAGTACTGAAATAGGTCTCGATAATGGAGGAACTCCGAAACGCGTCGACAAACTTTAGTGAAAGTGTTACGTTAGGATTGGCAGAAAATTTTACTAAAATTTATATGAAAATAGTACACCAAGTCAATACTACAGCGGCTTTATAAAAGGGATTTTTCTCCCTCTACCCCAATGTGCGTCCCCTGAGATATACATTTTGAAAAGTCTAGTAAAGCACAACAGAACGTACTTTCAGTGCTGAACCTTTGAAGTAAATAGCTGCCCAGAAATGATCGCTTTAACTAAAGCCCAACTAATTCCAAAACTTATAATTGCTTTTAACGGGCGAGCGCCGGCTTCAAAATTCGATCAGAGTTTAGGCTCGGTTGAAAACTTAAAATTAATTTCGTCTGTCATGAACACTCGAAACCATTCGGTGTTCGAGTGTTGGATTAGTTTATAAACTCGTAATACGTACTTTTAGCGAATTCCCTTAGGAAAGATGAGCTGTTGCAGTGACCTTATGGTGAGACCTAAAGTATGGGGTAGGAAATGGGCACCGATCATGAACCCCAGAACACGTTTTGGGGTGTCATAAAAATGTTTACATATTTGTGTTCGTACTCTAGCGGCCGCAATTTAAGGGTCTGCTGTAGTGGGGGCCATCTTGGATTTTTATCCCATAAGAGCACTGTTAAATTTTAAACCATTTATTTGATTTACTTTTTAGCATAAAATTGTTTGCAAGTCTCATTTTAAGCACAGTCACAATACGCATCCGTCTTGCAATTTACATTTTTTTTAATGTTTTTAATTTTTTATGTAATTGACATTTTGTAAGTACAAAGTTTGAATTTTTTTCCTAACACAACAAAAAATTTATAATGAAAAATTATTTGCAAGCCGGATCCAAAATTGTATAAAGAATATTCAGTTTTTTTAACTTCCCGCTAAGAAAATTGAAAATTTTCTAAAATCGGGAAGTTATTGGTTTCACCCCGTTTTACGAAAATCGAGTATTCATCAGATCTCGACGTTTTGAGGTCCTAGGAATCTTCCCTGACTACTCCCGAAAGGGTGTCACCCTGTCTGTATGTATGTGTGTGTGTGTGTATGTAAGTATGTGACCCGCTTATAACTTTTGAACGGCTTAACCGATTGGATCCTACCAAACGGCGTTCTAAAGAGTTCCATCAAACTTAGATTTCCTGAAAATTTCAACTAATTCGGACCGGTAGGTTCTGAGAAATTTCTAAAAAACTAAGAAATAAAAAAATTTCAAATCAGGTTTTTTTGGAATAACTTTTAAACGGCTTTACCGATCAATTCCAAAATCTAATCAGCTTTCAACCTTGAAAAGCAACGTCGATCGCTAACAGTCCGGTCAAAATCGGGTAATTCGTTCGTGAGATATCGTGAACGAAAGAAAATATAAAAAAGTGTTTTTTCTCAATTTCTCCGAAATTTTTCATCAGAAAAATTTTTGTTGTCGATTCTTTCAATGAACTCGAAAAACTGCATCGATTGCCGCAAATCGCATAAAAATCGGTTGATTCATTCGCGAGATATCGTGAAATAAAGAAAATAAAAAAAGTGTTTTTCCTCAATTTCTCCGAAACTTTTCATCTGAAAAATTTTTGTTGTTGATTCTTTCAATGGACTTAAAAAACTGCATCGATTGCCGCAAATCGCATAAAAATCGGTTGATTCATTCAAAAGTTATGGCAGTCCAAAATTTCCAGAAATAGTGTTTGTTGTAATTAAACTTAGCGGGAAGTTACATGGATGGCCTTTAGGGTCAACCGTTTTCCAATTTTTTTTTTTCAACGCTCAACTACAAAAGATAGACTTATAAAATGGTTTGAAATGAGGCAATGTCAAAGCGTTCAGCTGCAATAAATTGCACTGTTTAGATAGGGATACAGTGAGAATCGGTTGCGTTTCCGGTTGCTTTTTCGTTTACTGGAGCAGCCCCTTAAGTCTGATTTGGAACACACGTTGTTTGTCCAAGTCGCTTGGACGAGTTTACTTGCGAAAATCGAAAATGGCGGCCAGTCAAAGTTGAAAACATCTTATTAACACAGTTTTTTAATTAGGTACGTTACATTGGCAATAAAGCTAAAGACTTACCTTAATTATAAATCTAGATTATATGCTCAAAATCACTGGATGCTGTTATCACTGGATTGTTATCAGTAGTTGTGCTTTCAACGTAGAAGACTATTACCTGCTGTATCTAGAAACTGCAAGTCTATTCGTTCCTTTTTAAG
>JAGFPH010011341.1:0-20184 GCA_018207615.1 Philaenus spumarius
TCTTAATTCGTATCTTGACGCTAAGAGGAAAAGAATGGGAAAGGGCAAAGAGGAAGCTTGGTGGAATTAATGATAAAGTACCTGGGCGACCGAGCATTACTCGGTATTTTTGTTAATTGTGTTTTTTTTTATAGGAAAATGTATGTAAATACAAATCAGGTAAGTACTGTTTTGTAGGCCTACTCATAACTCGCGAAATATTAGCACGGGTCAGCTGATTTCATGCTTAAAACAATTCTAACCTTTAAGAAAAAAAAAAAAAAAAAAAAATTATAGGAGACAGCTGATGGAAATATTATAGGAAACAGCTGATGTTTGTCATATGTATCCTATTGATTTTAAATTACATAACCCCAATGTTAAAAATTTTCAATTTTCAAATGAGTTTTTCAGAAAAATACGAGTTTTTCTGAGGTAATGGTTTTCACCAATCGATTTTTTAGTCCCAAAAGCCTCTAATCCCAAAGTTTCAGCAAAATCCTTCCGCTGGATCTCGAGATTGCTCGTACAAACACACAAACAAACAAACAGACATTGCTCGTATTAGAGTATAGGATAAATAAGTAAACATGTAAAATGCCTTAGAAGTAAACAATTTAACTATTAAACGGTAAAATAATTTACCAAATAACTAGAGATAAGTGAAAATTCAATTTAAAAGAAATGGAAGCACCGTTAAGTATTTTTTTTATAATTAAAAACAAATATTTTTTCCCGTGCAGGGAAAGCAAAGGGATATGAGCTCATACTGCCGTGAATGTGATCAACAAATTATTTGTTTGATTCGTTTTGTATACAAAAATCGAGTGTGTAGAAAAATATAAAACAATGACCAACACGAACTACAAAAAATAGTTTCGTCATGCTGCTTTAAAAACAACGTATATGGTTGAACCACTCGAAATCAATTTTGAAAAAATCAAAATGGCTGTAACTCAAAAATTTTAAATACTCCCAAATAGCATTGTGTAGCATATCGTTTGAAAGCTTATTTAATTACAAATCAAAAAAGAATAATAATTAATATTTAACAAAAATAGTACAGCAAAATAGAACAACATCGGAAAACACGACTTTGTTGGTTTTTGGCCGCCATTTTTAGTCGGTTAAAGATATAGATGTACAAATTTCACCGTTGGTTTTCTCTTGAAATTCTACATCGAAATAATGTATCACATGACCACCTTCCCATTTAAAAAATTAAAGTTGTATTCAAGATGGTGGATAAATATTTTGAAATCTTAATAAAATAGAATTTTTACATAGAGTAGGTTCCTCAATCACAGCTACCTTCAAATTTCCCTTAAATACGAAATATTAAACCGTCTCCAGACTTTTCAGCACCCCTGTATATGTATGAAATTAAAATTAATTTATTAAAGAAAATCATACAGAAATATAATAATAATTATTCAAACAAATATAAAGAAAATATAAAAAAGAATATATTGACTGAATACAACGGTTAAAAACGAAACTTTCCTAATAATAAGGGCTCTGAGCTACTGAACGAAAGGAAAATGACTGAACCATCACTTTCTAACTACAAACAATAGCAAACAAATATTGAGTTTCCGACTAACAGCAAAAAACCTTCTAGACTTTGTCTAAATATTAACAAAAGAAGTCAACTCCCCGTATATGCGACTAAGAGTGGATGCCGTGCGAATACGAGCGATCGCAGCGCAGCCTACAAATACCAATTGTAAGTAGGAGTGTATAGTGTGTTTGTATCCCAGCATGTCAAACGAGGAGGATTTGAGAAAAGTAGTGAAATATGCTCTAAAGACCGAAAAACCGGTTTATACGCTGAAAATATTGGTTGGACGTAACGGGATCTCCCCATCTAGTTTTGCCTCCCCGTTACGTGTTGTGCGTACTTGTAAATCTCCCCGTGTGATACGTCCTACAAACACACACACACACACACACGCACACACACACACACACACACACACACACACACACAAAAACTCATACACAAATACTCATACATTCTAAATGATAAAAAGTAAATGAATCTTAGATACTTAGACCTATTCCGGGGGGGTCAGTTGAATATTTCTAAAAATATAAATGTAGGATACTATTCTGCATATTTTGTTTTTTTACGCGACCTTATAGCTAGCTAGCTTGGTTACCCAAACTCGACCAAAACGTAAAATATCATAAAAGTACCCGGTTCCAAGCCACGTGGTGGATTTTACCGTGCTGGCAGCTTTTCGTCCGAAGCCGACGGACGAGTTATAACGGCGAAGCGAAGCTCATAACCCCAAGGCCGCAAGGTCGAACGAAGCAGCGCGTGAGTCGAAGCTGCAAGATTAGGCGCAAACAAATTTTACTAATATATTACATACACGAGGCAGCTTTCAGCACCGTCGTGAATAAACCTATTTCCTAAATAGTTGGTAGAAACCTTAAAACATGTAAAACTAATTTTGGAAATTCGCTCAACTGTCGTCAGCGGTTCAGCTGCGTGGTCGAATTATTTCTATTTGAATTATTAGTGCACTTTAAAAACAATTCTCGAGATTAGCAATTTTACGTTTAACATGGTTTTCCTTTATGAAAATCGGATTTACCATAACGTCCTCTCCTGGGTAGCTTGTATGTTACAGGTCCTATTCAATGTGGTGGTGTGAAATCATTTTTTTAATCATTGCTGTTGGCTTATCTCAAATAGTGTCTGAGATAAGTCAATTTAAAATTTAACATGGATTTTTCTATGTTCTTCCACGGGTGCTTTACCGTAATGTACCAATTTGGCGTGGAGTCGGGCGGGAGCCATAGGCCTACGTCATAAGTGGTATATATTTTATGACTCCACGATGAATTGGAACTATATAAAGCAGTTTGATGTTACTTTTTTAGTTTTGTACTATAGTAAATATTTTGTGAACAATAAACAAGTTTGCTTGTTTCTTATTAGGTCACATTAGGCTTATGTTCTGTGAAATAAGTATTTAACATAGGCCAACTTGTTCGATACAACAAAGTACCAATTGTGACAATTACATTTTCATTACGTCATTGGTGACGTTGGGTTTACTTCTATAAATAATTAACACCAACAAATAAAAACAATTAAAGGAAACATTTTATTATAATAATTCTACTAATACAAGATAAACATTAAAAATAATACAATAGTTCGTACAATATTTAAAAAAAAGAATACAAAAGTTTTTAAACACAATTTATGTTAACACTAAAAAGGTAAATTACATTACAGTCATCACTAACAAGAAACAGTAAAATCAAAACATAAATTATTCAGACCCAGGATACAGATTCGTCATAACAAGTCCAGTGTTGCCAACCGTAACATTAGAAACAAAATATTTACCTGGATTCTGAGTCTGAGTAAAATAAAACAAAAAGACCACTTTTTCAAACAGTTTTATTGTACCCATATTGTTGTGTGTTCCAGCTGAAAGACGCACTCCTACCTGAGTAAGAGCGTGTGTTGTGTGTGTTGTGGTGTGGTTGTTTGTTTATAGGGGACCGAACCACGAACATACGACTCGGTTAATGAGGCCCGGAGTGTAAGGAAATGTAGTAGATTTAAAAAAGAACTCGAAAAGAAAACCCAGTGTAAACCAGTATGCAAACAAGTTAAGAAAGGTACTGTACCATGCCCTGGTGTGTTGTATGGTGTTGGTGAGTGTTGGGCAGTCACGAACCTCATAGATGTGCGTGAGGCCCGGAGTGTAAGGAAATGTAGTAGATTTAAAAAAGAACTCGAAAAGAAAACCCAGTGTAAACCAGTATGCATAGGATTTCCACACATTTAACAAGTTAAGAAAGGTACTGTACCATGCCCTGGTGTGTTGTATGGTGTTGGTGAGTGTTGGGCAGTCACGAACCTCATAGATGTGCGTGGGGCCCTCGCCTATACGTTGTTTGTGTTAAGTTTTCAGCTGACCTTCTTCCAATGTTACAGTGGTTGGAAGAAAGATGTGAGCAGTGTGTATTGTGTGAATGTTCGCTCTTGACTGAATTTCAACAATCAAAAACACTGTTGTTATAGAAATAGATAAATAGTGACAATTAGTAGTTTAGCTATTGTTACAATTTATCGATTTGAAATATATGTAATAATTTTAATATATTTTATAATAATAAGTCGACCACGCAGCTGTACCTATGACGTGAGTACTGAGTAAGCAACCCGACTGCTGGCCTCGGAAGAGAAGCTTCCCCATTGTAAAACCCCCTCCTGGGTTTGAACCAACTAATTGTATGTTATTTTACGTTTTGGCCGATTTTGGGGGAACCAAGTGAGCTATAAGGTCGCGTAAAAAAATAAAATGTGCAGAATAACATCCTACATTTATATTTGTAGATAAAACTGAAAAAACAGATTCGTTCTCGTAGGAAAAATCTCAAAAACGAGTTACTTCCGGACAAAAAACGTGCTTCCGATTGTTGGATTTTTTTTGGCTAACGAACTCGTCCGAGCGACGTAGACAACCAACACGTGTACCAAATTTGAATCAAATCGGACTTAAAATGCGGCCGCTAGAGTGCGAACACATATATTTATATGATTTTTAATGACACCCCAAAACGTGTTCTGGGGACCATGATCGGTGCTCATTTGCAACTCCCAACCTTACCATAAGGGCCACTGCAATAGCTCATTTTTCCTATGGAAATTCGCTTATAATGAACGTACAAATGTCGCAAAAGCAACCGACCTAGGCATTGTAGTTCTGAATGCAATATACATTTACACCGCATAATATATAACTCCAGCGCAATATACGCCTACACAAACTCTAATCCAGTTACGCAAATGTGTAATTATTTTCGTCAATACACTCTGCAGTGAACATTGGCGATTCACTAAAACTCGGTTATATTTAGCCTCGTTATAAGCATTAATCGGAGTTGGAATCAATCAACCGTCCCACGGGATGGATTGTGGTTAGGTTTGACAGACGGAGAGGGATAGATATAACATAAAGCTATGGATTACTGGAACCCAGCTGCTGCTACCTGTCATATGGTCGGTTACTTGATTAAATGTAACTGTGGCGTAATGCTGACCATCAGGCACTGAATTTGTTTATTACAAAGGGTAACGAGGAAACGCGCCTTAATAAACACTTAAGTATTGTGTTGGTTTTTTTACACTTTATTAGCGAATTTCCAAAGGAAAGATGAGCTATTGCAGTGATCCTTATTGTGAGACCTAGGGTCGGGGGTAGCAAATGAGCACCGATCATAGTCCCCAGAACACGTTTTGGGGCGTCATTAAAAATCATATAAATATATGCATCTATACGCACTCTAGCGGCCGCATTTTAGGTCCGCTTTGGTTCAAATTTGGTACACATTTTGGTTGTCTACGTCGCTCGGACGAGTTCGTTAGCCAACAAACTCCAACAACCGGAAGCACGTTTTTTGACCGGAAGTAACTATGTTTCGAGATTTTTCCTACGAGAATTAATGTTTTTCAGAGTTTTTTCTGCAAACATAAATGTAGGATGTTATTCTGCAGATTTTGTTTTTCTACGCGACCTTATAGCTCGCTTGGTTTCCCCCGAAATCGATCAAAACCTAAAATACCATGAATGTACCCGGTTGAAAGCCACGTGGTGGATTTTACCGTGGGGTTGGCGTGCGAAGCACGCAATGCATTGTGTATTGAAGATACTCCCGATACGGGGGTTGGCGTGCGAAGCACGCAATGCTTTGTGTGTTGAAGATACTCCCAATTTTCGGAATGGCGTGCGAAGCACGCAATGCATTGTGTATTGAAGATACCCCAAATACGGGGGTTGACGTGCGAAGCACGCAATGCATAGTGTATTGAAGATACTCCAAATACGGGCGTTGGCGTGCGATGCACGCAATGCTTTGAGTATTGAAGATACTCCCAATACGGGGGTTGGCGTGCGAAGCACGCAATGCATTGTGTATTGAAGATATCCTAATATGGGAGTTGGCGTGCGAAGCACGCAATGCTTTGTGTATTGAAGATACTCCCAATATGGGGATTGGCGTGCGAAGCACGCAATGCTTTGTGTATTGAAGATACTCCCAATACGGGGGTTGGCGTGCGAAACACGCAATGCTTTGAGTATGGAAGTACTCCCAATATGCGGATTGGCGTGCGAAGTGTTTTGCAGCTATTCAGCACCGTCGTGAGTAGACATATTTCCCAAATTGTTGGTTAAAGCCCTAAAACATAGGCCTGTAAATTTAATTTTGTAAATTTGCTCAACTCACGTCAGCGGTTCAGCTGCATGGTCGAATTATTATCAAATTTCCACAGAAAAGATGAGAGCTATTGCAGTGATCCTTATTGCGGGACCTAAGGTCGGGGGGTAGTCAAAGAGCACCGATCATGGTCCCCAGAACACTTAGCTTAGGTACAACAAATTCTACTAAAATATTCAGCGCCTTCGTGAGTAAATCACTTTTTAAAACTGTTGGTTGAAACCATAAATTGTACAAAATTAATGTAGGAAATATGATCAACTAGCGTCAGCGGTTCTGCTGGGTGGTCGAATTATTTGACCGAAAGTAACTATTTTTTTAGATTTTTCGTTCTAGAATAACATTTTTTTGAGGTTTTATCTAAAAAAATAAATGTAGGCTGTTATTCTGCACATTTTGTTTTTCTACACGACCTTTTAGCTCGCTTGGTTTCCCCCGAAATCGATCAAAACGTAAAATACCATAAAAGTTCTCGGTTCAAATCGACGTGAGGGATTTTACCGTATGGGAATTTTCTGGTCCGAGGCCGACGGCCGAGTTTGTACTCTGCAAGCGAAGCGACGCAGTCCATAAGCAGTTGGAAACTCACAAAGCTAGTTTTTCTGCTGCAAGTGGAACGGAGCAGCGTGTGCGAGTCGAAGCAGGAGGCTTAGGTACAAACCGATTCTACTAGTTCTTCAGCTATTTAGCGCCTTCGTGAGTAGACCAATGTCCCAAGGTATTGGTTGAAAGCCTAAAACATATAATTTTAATTTTGGAAATTCGCTAAACGTCAGCGGTTCAACTGCTGGGCCGAATTATTTTATCCAAAACTTAATACTTTGATTTAGACGTTTAATATAGTTGGAATTCTATGGAAAATATTACATGTCAACATTTTTTTATTTTTATTGAGCCAAAGTGATCCGTCAAAAAAAGTGTTTGAGCATGTTCCGTCAAAATTTCACATGTTTCTGACCAATAGGATTATGCAAAACATCGCAAGCCTATTCCGTTAGTTTACTAAAATGTATATAAAATATATAAATACAATAATACAATTTTGCAAAACATCCTAAGCCTGAGGGAGACCAGGTAACTAGTCCCATCCCGTCAGCTTGGAAACGAGCCAACCACCGTTTGTTTTACTTCCGCCCACCTTCCCTCTTACCGAAAAGCTACCTGGGATCTTCTGATCAGGAAGATGCCACGCTATCCACTCGGCTAAGGCTTGCCTTTAAAAAACCTGTTAAATTAATAACGTTTTAGTTACTTTACCACTCTACAGTATTACACGTATACATCAGCACGATCTTGGAGTGGCTATACAAAGTTCGCTTGGTGTTTACCTAAACCTAACTCTGTATAATTAGTGTTAGCGAGAGGTTTATTGGTGAAAATAATGAAAACATACATTATGCTGCCATATTGTCTATCACGTCTCTTAATTGTCTGTTTATTCCATTCTACAATAATGTACTGTTTCTCCCTCTCGTGAAAAGGCTTTTAATTAACATAATAAATTATGTAGTTGGTTATACAGGGTGTTTCGCTAGAGGTTGGCACAACTTCAGGAGATGATAGTTGAACTAAAAAAAAGCAAAATTGTTCATATCAACATATTTCTGGAAAAGGTTCGTTTTGTAAAATAATTTGAATCCAGAGAAAATTTGGCATGCAGTTTAACCTAACAATGATCTATTTTAAGAAAAGATAAGCGATTATATTCAATCAAGTGTTTCAAAATGGAGGCTTTTCGATAATTTCAAACCTAAATTACTCAAAAACCGTACATTTGTACAAAAAAGATCAAGTCACCTTGGTTGTTGCCTTTTTAATTCATTCCAATCCGTTCGGTGGTTTTGGAGAAATCGTGATTTAATAACTTTGACAACCCCCAACCCACTCTAAAATTTCGAATTGTTTTAACCCTTTCTTAGCGAGCACCTAGGGCCCTAGAGGAAGCTACATACCAAATTTCATTCCAATCCGTTCGGTGTTTTTTTTAGTAACTTTTATCTCCCCCCCTATCTTATTAACTTGGTGTAACTTTCAAAACAATGGTATGAAGGATAATAACAGCATATGAACATATAATATTGTTGTGTTTACTGTGTTGGTACAGGATGCCGGGTTGAACAAACCAATTATTAGACATAACTATTATCCTTCATCCGATTGTTTTGACAGTTCATGATCCGATATTGAATCAAAAGGACTACAAAATAAGAGTCTTGATATTTTTTTGTTAAAGTGTACTTTTTTTAGTAATTTAGGTTTGAAATTTTCAAGCAGCCGTCATTTTTTAAACGCATGATTGGATATAATCGTTTATGTTTTGTATAAATCTGTCAAATATTTCTCTAGATATGAATTATTTTCTAAAAAAAAAAATGGCGGATATCTGGAAAACTAATCTTTTCTTGGCCTATGTTCATATGAACAATTTTACGTTTTTTAGGCCCCCTCAAGTTGGGCCAACCTCTTGCGAAACACCCTTTATATGAGTTTTGAGGTTAATTATCTACCTAAGATTTTACTATAATATATTATAAAATATGTTTTGTAGCTATACTATGGAGTTAGCGTGCGAAGCACGCAGGGGTTCTCCTCTATTAACAACTAAGTCACTAAAACCTAGGCCATCTCGTTCGTTGACTAACGTACATACACATTAAAAACGTTGCCAGATATTTTGCATAAATACTTTAAGCTGCAGCCTAGCTTAATGTGTTTTCGTTATTTAATGTGAATTTTTACTTCCAGCGGAAGGGTTGCAGGGGGTTAAAGTAAAGCTTTATGAATAATGGAGGGTTTTAGAGCCTGAGGGAGGGATAATGCTCTGTGACAGACGTAGGCTATTACACGTTGGGTAATGTCAGTTGTGTAATTGTGTCTCGTCATACAGGTTGGTTCGAAAGTATTTTGACAAACAATAACAACTAAACTTCCTCAATATTCTGATACATCTTAACGATTTAGCGTGAACAATAATGAGGAACAATAATAACAGGAATGGTTCACTTATGATGTATGTCGGTTTAATAGTTTTTTTGAAATTACATTCTATCAAGACGTAGCAACAACAAATTATTGAGGGGGCAAAATCTAAAATTTCCCAATAATTTTGACCATATTTCCTAACTTCTGTGGTGGGGTTTCCATAGCTCAGAAGGGGCTCTGGGTTATGTAGTGTGGAATAATCCCAGTGGAGATGGAGCCCTGGAGGCTCGCCTTCGGATTGTTTTTGAAAAATGGACTTCTCTACGAAGGTTTTTTAACATTGCACGTGGTGCTATATTGACTACTTTTACAGTTTTACATTTTTTACAAGAATTTCAACATGTTCTTAACATTATTGAAAAAATTCCCTATACTTTTCCTCAATATTTCCCGCGAACTTACAAATTTCCCCATTTTGAGGAAAAACACCCGATCTGGCAACACTGGTCTGGCGGCCTGGCGCAGTGCAGGGCATGGTCAGTCAGTGTTGCCACAATAAGAATGGTTGAAACTAAATTTCCCAGAACTAAACATCATTTAAAAGAAGACGATGCGTTTATTTAGTACAGAAATATTTTGATTTGCCCAACATTTTCGGGTTGGAAATTATAATTTGCTTGTTATTTGTGAGTGTTGATAATTAACACCAAAAACTTTAAGTTTTTGATTTGTTTGTGCGCAATTTAATCCCAATATCAAAAGCCCAACTTTTTTCAAAATCTAAAATTTTCCAACTTTTTGATTTTTAAATTTTTTGGGTGACACCCCCCCCCCCATAAAGACATCTCTGCATTCTATACAGAAATAAACTTTTTGTACAATATTAGTAGTGTACAATTACCTTTTGCTGATCCACACAACACTATTGCTGTAGGGAAATACTTATTTCCCTCCTTGTAAACTGTTTATAAACTAATTGTTTTACAGAAATTTTGCTGAAGTTTGTGCAGCAGCTTTAAACCGTTTTAAACACTTAACTGAGCAATGTGTATTTTAACTCAATTATTACGTGGTAGGTTCCGATCATGTTGTGGAAGCACAGATAAAAATGGACGTTAAAAAACTGCTCGACCGAATATGATGAAATTTCTTTTATATCATATGGGCGTAATACGCTTCGATTAACACATCAACTACTTCGATATCATTCTCTATTCTCTAGCTGTTTCGTGTATTTAGTGTGTACCGATCATAATGCGCAGATAAAAATTAACGTTTAAAAACTGCTCGACCGAATATGATGAAATTTCTTTTATATCATATGGGCGTAATACGCTTCGATTAACACATCAACTACGTCGATATCATTCTCTATTCTCTAGCTGTTTCGTGTATTTAGTGTGTACCGATCATAATGCGCTGATAAAAATTAACGTTTAAAAACTGCTCGACCGAATATGATGAAATTTCTTTCGGTTCGTATTGACTTAACATCTCGACGAAGTCGAAAACATTTTCTTTTCATGAGATTTCGTGCAGGAAAATGTCTACACTCACGGCTTTTTTTTAAGTAGTGTAAAAATTATAGTTACCTCAAATATAAAACTATGTTAACCTGTTGTATTAATATTATCGGACACATTACAAGAACTTCGGTACTCTGGAAAGTTAAAAAATATAATTTAAATAAACGGCACCAGAAACTGGCGCATACTTTCTCACAAACATATTTAAATGATTAAACAGATTCACTCTGACTTCATAATTGTATTAAGTAGGAAAGTAACTAATAAATAATATTATTATTATTAGCTAGAGAGAAAACTATTCTATCAATTTCGAACAAATTTGCACCAAATATGTCAATTAGGACTTTATAGATGCACGAAAAAAGGTTTCGAAAAACTACCCCCTTTTCGGCCAAAAAATCCCCCAAAATCGGTTATTATTATTATTACTAGCTAAACGAGAACTTTTAGAAAGATGCTGTTTTTTGCATATGGTAGGGTACATTAAGGGCTACAAATAAGCTAAATTTTATCAAAATCATTAGAGCCGTTTTTTTTGTAAAAAAATAATAACTTATTTTTGGCAGTTTTTTGGCCAAAAGGGGGTTGTTTTTCAAAAAATATTCAAAACTTTTTTTCGTGCATCCATACAGGCCTAATTGACATGTTTGGTGCAAATTTGTTTGAAATCGAAGCACAGTTTTCTTTCTAGCTTTTTATACAGACAGACATTTTGTAAAAACCACTTTTTTGGACGCAGGGGGTCCCTAAACGGATATTTCCACAAAAATCTCAACATCGATTTTTTTTGCGATCACTATACTTTCTCTACTATAGTATAGTGAGAAAGTAAAATTCAGTATCTCAAAGTTCCTTCGTGTGACATTAAGGGCTACAAATAAGCTAAATTTTATCAAAATCATTAGAGCTGTTTTTTTATAAAAAAATAACTTATTTTTGGGAGTTTATTGGCCGAAAGGGGGTTGTTTTTCAAAAATGTTCAAAACCTTTTTTCGTGCATCCATACAGGCCTAATTGACATGTTTGGTGCAAATTTGTTCGAAATCGATAGCATAGTTTTCTCTCTAGCTTTGTATACAGACAGACATTTTGTAAAAACCACTTTTTTGGACGCAGGAGGTCCCTAAACGGATATTTCCACAAAAATCTCAACATCGATTTTTTTTGCTATCACTATACTTTCTCTACTATAGTATAGTGAGAAAATAAAATTTAGTATCTCAAAGTTCCTTCGTGTGTCTTGCACTAAAAGTTCTAGTCTAATAGAATCGATTAACAAAAATGAAATAGACCAGTGATACCATTACGAAAACAAATTCTTTGAAGTTAGGGCAGAAGGGCTTAAATAAGAAATTGCTAACTTTGCAGGAGAAGCACTCAAAGTTTTGACAAACTCATAGCTTGCATTGCAGTTTATTATATTATAACAGCGAGAGTAGAAGGGGCGAGGTAGGCAACACGGTAACAAGTAACTAAAGTGTTGTTTTGTCGTCAGTTTTTCTTAAAGCAAGCCATAGTCGAGCGTATAGCGTGGCATCTTCCTGATCAGAACATACCGGGTTTGAATCTCGACTGTAACTTTTCATATCTGTGGTTGGAGGGTAGGAGGGCGGAAGTAAAGCAAACGTTGGTTGGCTAGCTTCAAAACCGACGGGATATAACTAGTTAAGTGGTCTCCGGCTTGGGATGTTTTGCATAAGATTTTTAATAAGATATTTATGTGTCTTTTAATCGAAAATTTGGGTTTTTTTTACTTTGACTTCTTTTCAATTGAAGTTTGACCGCGTAACTATTGAAATCACAAACAATATATATTTTACTTATAATTAAATAAATACCTTATTTATATATGCTGCTCGCAGTCCAGTAATCGTTTTTTTAATCGGTGACGACCGTTTCGCCTATTTCATTCAGGCATTGTCAAACCGAAACTTTTATGTTATAGCATTTGATTTAAATGCTCGTCACTTTAAAAATTACACAAAAACACACAACACAACACATCACAACACTTTGAAACACAAAAAACTACATTTAAAATAATCGCAATGTTAATTATGTCAAGTAACATGGACACACGTGTTCACTGGTTCAAGACAAGTTACTACAGAGTTACTACAGATACGTCGATGATACTATTTGTCTGTTTACGGGTACTATAAGACAGTTAAAAATGTTCACCAACTACTTGAATGGAATACACCCATCACTTAAATTCACCAACGAATTAGAAACAAACAATAGCATCAATTTCCTAGATTTAAACATAATTAAAAATATCAACAAATTCAATTTTAAAGTATACAGGAAACCAACACAGACTGACCATACAATACATGCAACATCCAATCATCCCCATAACCACAAAATGGCAGCCTATTCCAGCTTTGTACACAGAGCTCTCACCGTACCCATGAATACAGTTGATTATAACAAAGAAATTAATATAATAAAACAGATCGCAGTTTCGAATGGCTATGACCACAAAATAATTGACAGATTAGTGAAGAATAAAACTTGTAAACCTACCGTAAAAGAAAAAACCAAATATATCAGCACGGAATTCCATGGAATAGTAGAGAATGTTGCAGGAAGGATATTTAAAAAACAAGGTTACACGTTAGCATTCAAAACAGGAAATAATTTAGGAAATGCATTAAAACCTAGAAATAAAGAAAAATGCCCATTCAATGCAAGCGGCGTATATAAAATATCTTCTGACAATTGCCCTAAACACTATATCGGCCAAACGGGAAGATCGTTTAAAACCCGATTTAAAGAACACTTACCGAAAAGAAACCTTAACCCAATAAAATCTAAATTTGCTGAACATCTAGTAGAAACAGGCCACAATTATTCCAATATAGATAGCAATATGCAAATATTACATAAATGCTCAAAAGGGCCAATTATGAATGTCCTAGAAGAATTCCAAATTTACAAACAATGTATTTCTGATCCATCTATTTTATTAAACGAAAAAGTCCACTTTCAATCGAATACCATCTTCGACAGTATAATTAAATTAACCCCTTCAACTAGAAGACATAACCTCCCGCAAAACTAGTTTTTTTTTTGTTCAGTACTGACTAAGCAATGAACCAGTGAACACGTGTGTCCATATTACTTGACATAATTAACATTGCGATTATTTTAAATGTAGTTTTTTGTGTTTCAAAGTGTTGTGATGTGTTGTGTTGTGTGTTTTTGTGTAATTTTTAAAGTGACGAGCATTTAAATCAAATGCTATAACATAAAAGTTTCGGTTTGACAATGCCTGAATGAAATAGGTGAAACGGTCGTCACCGATTAAAAAAACGATTACTGGACTGCGAGCAGCATATATAAATAAGGTATTTATTTAATTATAAGTATATTATAACCAGTCCATAAGGCAGAACAACAAAAACAGTTATGAATATATATTTTACTAGGGGAAACCAGTGCGTGCTCCGCACGCCAACCCCTTCGGAACCTTCTATACACATATCATGTTATGTTTTCTTTATAATGTGACGTTTTTAGACATTCGCGCCACCTATATTTTTTTTTCTTTATTAAACATTACTATTTTCCGACAGTTTACAACCTTTCTATCATTTATCCTTACCGACACTGTCCAAGTAGTCTCTCCTTTCTCCGCCAGACGCCGACTCCGTACGGTCTCTGCTATTTTTATAAGGCAATGACTTTATCTGAGAATCGACAGCTGATCCATATCTCGTCAGTTAAAGATTGCTTTGTCATGGGATCTTCCAGAAAGGTCGGCCATTAGCCTGTTACGAACTAAACCGTTAAGACGCTGCAAAGTTGTAGTTATGTCGTTATATTTTAAATAATTCAGTCGCGATCTTAACGACGGTGTGTCGCTAAATAATATGATTTTCTTTTAAGCCTTTGCTTTGAGGATACCAGGTATGAGTGTTTTAGCTTTACCTTGATAATTATGAAATATTTACTTGTAAAACTTAATAAGGTTATTTCCACCTTTGGTTTATGAATAACTTTCCTAACTCATTTTGTTCAATTTAATAGAGAAACCTATGTATTTCATTTTTACTACAGCCAAATTTTAAAATGCAAATCTTACAGCCTACAAAAACTTTAAAGCTGATACCATGTTAGTTATTACTAAAGCCTTAACATATTTCAAACAAAACTAGCCTAAACTGTTCTGTATTAATTAACTGTAACTGTGTAGTTTTCTGCAGTATAACCAATATTAAAAACTTTACTGATAGCTGATATACTGATATAGATATTATGTAACTAAACGAGAACATTTTTATGTTGCCATGTGGTTTAGCTAACATGTAGAGACAGTCTTATGCAACATTACACATGTTGTATTAACCATTACAATCTCTAAGTAGCAATTTGTCACCTTGTGCTACAAATTTTAATAAAACAGCCAACTCAAAGAACTATCAGTTTTATGCTTATTTAAATTAGCTGCAAGTTTTCTAAAAAGGAATTGTTATTTATGTTATGCAGTTACACTGGTTCAACTCCAGGGAATATTTAAACTATACAATGCAATAACCTACGTCACAGCTACGCCTTGAAAAGGCCTACTTTCCAACAGGACTTTTAAAAATAATAAAATATATCTACAGTGCTTTAGTTAAAGACAGGATTTAATTTAAAATATGAACGATCTGCAGTTGTTTTTTTTTGTGTTAAATGTTAAATAGGCTGTATTTTGAAAAGTAATTTTGTATATGTAAACTATATAGGATATGTTAGTATTTAATAATTGGGAGGAGCAAGCTAGCACATTTTGGAACTTAGCCCTAAGGGCTGCATATTAGAAATTTTATACCTTTTTTTTATATACACTGAGAGACGTCTCATAATAAATTTTGTCTATTGATTCAATTATTTATAATTACCTTTTAGAGTTGGCCAACGACATATATATTTATTCTTAAAACAAATCCATGGTATTTCATGTTAAAACTTTGTAACTTGTTAATCTTTTTCTGTATAAATTCTGTAATTATTATTAAAAGGGAGGGTTTTTGATTTTTATTTTTGGGGAGGGCTTTTAAATTCAACTTAATAAAATATATATGTTTTCTTTTAAATCTCAAACTTTTCTTGTATTAAGGGCATATCAATAATTTCATTTTTTTTGTATTAAGGGCATATAAACTTTTTTATTTTGGTTAATAAAGCCAAAAATTATATCTATTTCTATGGTTTATTGAGTTAACCTCTAGGTATCCTGTGTATTGTGAGAGATAAGCTGAAACATTCTTACCTTTGGTGATATTAAAAATTTTTAAGGTAAGTTTTGAACAGTACCAATCTATGTGGCCCAGTATTGCTTCCGTTCCCTTAATTATTCTTTTGTAAGATTGGTACAATAATAAAGGTGTAGGATTAATAATAACCCCAAAGCTAAGATGGTAAATAATGTTCAATGTTCTAATCAAATTATTTCGTGTATTTTATAACAGCAGTTATAATAAAGGTTAAAAGAACCAGCAAGGCTCAGGTATACACTTTAATAAAAACCTAACCTAAAAGTTAGAAATACAAATAATTGCTTCAAAGTTTGAAATCAGCTGTTAATGGGTATATTGGAGCAAACAGCTGATTTATCTGTTATTTTATTCAATTCGTTGCTGTGGTAATAAATGTAAATACGTGTGTTGGTTCATCATCCCAGGCCTAACCTAAGATTTTTTCCGACTAAATTTTCTAATATTGAAATATACAATGATTTTATCAAAATGAATTATGGCCTATGTTACTCAGGGATAGTGTGGTTTTTTATTAGTAAAACTATTTTTTCAATTGGTTCAGTAGTTCCAGAGATTACCCCCTACATACAAACAAACAAATTTTACCTCTTTATAATATTAGTACAATAAAGTTAAGAAAATTTCCGACTAAAGCCCTTTTGCCCTAACTTTAAAGAATTATTATTCCACTATAAGGAGGAATTAAATAATCCCTTATCAATACATTTTCATATTACATTAAACGAAAATCAAATAATTCCTATAAAATGTTTTAGTAAAATATATAGTTAGTGCTGACGAAATGGTATAAAAGATCCACCGAACAACCAACACGAATGGCGATTACTAAAACACACCGATTACAAATTATAATTTATTCTTCAATAATCGGTAATTAATTATGTTTCGCTGTTCAATAAAGCCGTTCATTTCGTGTGTATCGGTGCTTCTGCGAGGTCACAACAATTCTGCGAAAACGCGCCGGTGGAAAGGTTTAACCTCAAATAAAGCCAGAGATTTGTGTCTCTCGTCCTTTCAGAACAGCAATCTTGGAAAACGGTACACTTTATACTGTTTACAAAATGGCCGACAATCGAGTAATGTAACTCGGAGACAGTGTGGATGTTTAATAAAAAAGTCTTGGAAGTGGAACAGTCTGCAAATAGGTCAGACAAGGTAAACCCGTGCATTGTGCATGCTACAGATAGCGAAGCGTAATCCTAGTATAGTCTGGTCAATCAAACCAAGACCAAAACTTTTGATAGGCTACTTAACTAGCAGAAACTCGTTGCTTCGCTCGCAGATATAAATAAATAAATGACAGAAGCAAGAGGTAAATATAAAATTTTCGTGACTTGATGAAAAAGCTTTAGTGTAAATATTAGAGCAAACAGCTGTTTCATCTGTTATTTTATTCAGTTGGTTGTTGTGGTTATGAATGCAAATACAGTCAAGAAACATGTGTTGGTTCATCAGTCTAGGCCTAACCTTAGAATTTTGTCCGACTAAATTTACAAGTATTTAAATAAAACATGTTTTTATCAAAACTAATGATAGAATATGTTACTCAGGTATAGTGAAGCTTTTTATTAGTAAAACTATTTTTCCAATCGGTTCAGTAGTTCCATAGATTATCCCCTACATACAAACAAACACAAACTTTACCTCTTTATAATATTAGTATAGACTAGCTGACCCGTGCGAAGCATTCGCATTCTAACTTACTTAAATCCCACTTAATTAAAGTACACAGCGTATATTTAGTATCGTATAGTGCGTATTTAGTGCGTCATGGGCATAGGTGAGGGTTGAAGTAAAGAATAGATGTGTAACCACGCTTACAATTAATTAAAAATAGCAATGTAGTGGCGTAACGGCAGCTCTCCAGCTGGGTATTGTTATCATTAGTGTTGCCAACGCCAGGAAAATATCCCTACAACTTACTTGATCTTACATCACTGTTACTTTCGGATTCTTTTTTTGGTATAATTGTATTTTGTATATTTTTCCTGTGTAGCGGTTAAGGAAAGCTTTAAAATGATGCCTCATTCATGTAATTTGATATATATTAAAGAAGTTATGGCGTGCCGACAAAAAAATGGCCTTGAGAAATAATATAGGCCTATGTGATGAGTAGTTAATTCATTTTATCCCCTTAGACGACATTTACAGAAATTCAATGATTTACTTTTTCTACGTACTGTTTAAGAAATAAATGTACTAAATTCCAGCTCTCCAGCTTCAATGAAAATGAAAATATTAAGTTATTGTTTTAGAGGTCGGTTTCCCCGTCTTCATCCCTTAAACGCAAATAATCAAAAAAGGAGGGCTTTAATTTTTTTGTACCGCAGAAGGAAACATAGTTAAGGAAAACATAAATATAATTTTGGTAAAATTTTCAAGACGGTTCCAGTACGGTGGCGTGCACTTCTCCCATTTATTCGTTCTGTGAAACGCTTACTTTCATATTTAAAGGGGATCCATTCACGAAAACTGCGGGCTCGTATCACAAAGTGAAATTATTTTATCATTAAAAGATTTTACACAAATAAAGAAAGTGATATCACAATCTACACATTTCACTTCTTATCAGAGTGTGAGAAAAGAAATTGAAAAATAACAAAGAACGTGTCAAAGTTCATAAAAGGGTGTATTAGAGGGTGGAAGGAAAAGGGGGTTGGGGTTGGGAAGTAACTACCACTACAGTGTCCTTCACGCCGCAGGGCAAAAACCTTAATTATCCAATGTCTTCTTCACTTTAGACGGAATCCTGTTTCTTCTTCGCTCTTTTATTGTAACAGTAAAAGCCAGCACTGGCTTCGTGATTTCGGTCAATACTTTTCGTAGAACGCAAACGGGGGTTTAGTTTTGTGTTACGCATTCAAAGTGGTTTGAACAAATATTGGAAAAACAAAAGTTGGTGGGTCAAAACGTATAAAATTGAAAATAGATTAACCTATATGCAGAAATGTGTGCATCAATGTTATCCATTATGTAGATCGGCCTATACACGCTCGGTTTGACCCTTCAACGGATTATCACGTAGCCTACACCACTAAGCTGTGACGAAATCTACAAGTACATTTGGGTTTTTATTTAAATATCGTAGTAAAATTTAGGAAAATATTCAAAAGCAAAAGAACTGTAAACTAGTGATATCCTGTCAGCTTTAAAGCTAGCCAACCACTGTTTGCTTTACTTCCGCCCTCTTATCACACGAATCTGGATATGCGGTATGGTTTATAAGTTATACGTTTAAGGGTTAACAGTGTGACGTCAGTAAACTAAGCGTGTGTGGGATGGGTGTAGAACGTACCTGGTTCCCTCCCGTATCTTCAGCCATCCCTAAAGTCTCAACAACATTATGTTAATTACTTCAAATTCCGCCATAACCTCAATATACTAAAGTAACCACCAAATTAACAACAATGACCATAGCAAGAAGAAATTATAAATTGTTTTTTGATGAGGGAAAGGACGGCTCCAAACACAGTATATAGTTTCGCATGAGTGGAAATCCCGTCTCTTCTCTCTATCATATAAACAAATTCCTGTCATTCACGCAAAAACTCGGGCCCTACTGAGCATGCGTCAGAATCTAGGTCATCATTAACCCACCAACCTACCCGGATCCAAGTGCCCCTGTTCGAATCAATCGTAATTTCCGTAAATTTAAGAGTATGCAATAATCTGTTTTGCATTAGCTTCTCAGTTGTGGCTTAGTGAGCGAAGCGAGCAGAAAGCGGCCACCTCTAGTTTAAAAAAATTACACATTTTTTAATCTGGTTTACTTTTTCTGTAAAGTATGTACGTATGACTTTCCTCAAAATGTTCCTTTTCGGCAGCAACTTACCCGAAGTTAGAGCTATAACAGTAACCGGTAAGGTAAAATCTATTTATAACTTTCTTAAAACCATATCCTAATATTAGATATTAAATTTTACATTTTGAATAGAAGTCTGCGAAATTGATAATCCATCACGGAGATTGAAGGTAATCTAATAATTTATCGATTTTAATAAGATTTATTTCATACGCGTGTAAATAGTCGACTTAAAAATTGAGTTTTAAAGAATACAATCTAAATGTAGGAAAATGAAGAAAAGTTGTTTTTCTTTAAATTTTTTCGTTTGTGTGTCCTTTTGCGTGCGAGCGTTAGTCTGTTTTGTTTGATATAACGTTAATCTGTTCTGTTTTGTGTGATATAAAGTTAATCTGTTCTGTTTCGGATGATATAACGTTTATATATTTTGTTT
>JAGFPH010011341.1:20500-32685 GCA_018207615.1 Philaenus spumarius
TTTGGATGATATAACGTTAATATATTTTGTTTTGTGTGATATAACGTTAATCTATTCTGGTTTAGATGATATAACGTTAATATATTTTGTTTTGTGTGATTAACGTTAATATATTATTCTGTTTTAGATGATAAAACGTTAATCTATTCTGTTTTGGGTGATAAAACGTTAATCTTGTGTGATATAACGTTAGTCTATTCTGTTTGTGTGATAAAACGTTAATCTATTCTGTTGTGTGTGATACGTTAATCTATTCTGTTTTGTGTGATTGTCGTTAATCTATTCTGTTTTGGATGATATAACGTTAATATATTTTGTTTTGTGTTATTAACGTTAATATATTCTGTTTTGTGTGATATAACGTTAATCTATTCTGTTTTGGATGATATAACGTTAATATATTTGGTTCTGTGTGATTAACGTTGATCTATTCTGTTTTGTGTGATATAACGTTAATCTATTCTGTTTTGTGTGATATAACGTTAATCTATTCTGTTTTGGATGATGTAACGTTAATATATTTTGTTTTGTGTGATTAACGTTAATCTATTCTGTTTTGTGTGATTAACGTTAATCTATTCTGTTGTATGTGATATAAAGTTAATCTATTCTGTTTTGGATGATGTAACGCTAATATATTTAGTTTTGTATGATTAACGTTAATCTGTCCTGTTTTGTGTGATAAAACGTTAATCTATTCTGTTTTGTGTGATATAACGTTAATCTATTATTTGGGTGATGTAACTTTAAATTAAAATATTCATAAGAATCCAATAATGTGTTTGTAGTACATTAAATAACTATAGTTTCGTCTAGATAACTAACTACATAAGATAAAGAACTCGTACTTTACCAAATGTCACGTGACCTAATTTGTTTTCATTTATTAATATTATAATGCGTTTAACAAATGTTTCATTTATTTTGACTAATGTTTTGTTTTGTCTTAATGTTTTAATTTCTGATGATGGGACAGAAGTCTCGAAACGCGTTCGTGAATTTTCTTTAATTTAGAAAAATAATATTATATTTCTATATTTAACATAACAAGGCTAATTGGCTATTAACAAACTTGAATAAATGAAAGTCTGTTATAAAAAAACTTACTTCCACTTAATGTAAATTTAAATTTAAAAAATTTAACAATAAAGTATAAAACATGGTTAGTCGTTCCCTTATATATACACATTTTAAAGAAAGTCAATATTTTATTACAATTGACGGAAGAATTTGTTAAAATATTTGTAAAAGACATTTATACTTACAGATTAATTGCTGCTAGCAGTAAACGAAACAGCTGAAATGACGGTTGAAAATCGTACTTTTTTGTTATTAGTGTTTATTCGAGCATTGCCATAGTTTATAGGTTAGAATCAGTGCACAACGTTTCGGAAATATGAAGGCATAAGTAACGCGTTACAGATTTATTTTATTACATAAAAAAAAGAATTGTCTTTATGCAGGTTGTCCAGAAAATATTGACCCAAACCTCACCAAGCTATTTATTCTACAGGTGAAAAAAAGAAAATGTTCCAATAAACAAAGGACCGGAAATGCTTAGTTTTCTAATTACCCTGCTTAGATTTTTTTTTATGAACACTTAATATCTTTGTAAATAGAAAAGATATTGACTTTAAATTGTAGGTGTATATTTGTTACGTAACCCTTTACCCTTGTAGAAAAAACCAGGACGTTCTTTTGTACACTTTAAAAATGGCGGCTATTTAAAATTTGTAATGTCAAATACCTCTAAAACCGCTAGCTTTACAAAAAAAAGTGTAGGACACAAAAAAAAGTAAAATTTGGAAAACAAACAGAAAGGGTTTTTATTTTCCCTGCAGCTCAAAAGACAACGGAGTTATCTAAAAAAAGTTAATGTGTGCGGTCGTGGGACCCCAGTCAGGATCGAAGTTCATCACGCCTTTTCTTCAATTCTTTTACCAGCCTTAACAGCAACGACATACACACACAATTTTAATCTTTCAATTGTCGTTTATTATTAGATTGTTTTTTATACAAATATTTACAGTTTCCATACGTTTAATGTTATTATAATAAAGGTGTAGAATTAATTATAACATCAAATCTAAGATGGTAAACACAGTCAAATGTCCATTCATTGTATATACTGTACATTCTATAAACATAAAATGTTGGTTCATCCGTTTAGGCCTAACCTAAAATTAGTTTTACCTCTCTTAACGGCAACATACATACAATAATTTTAGGTTAGGCCTCGACTTAAAATAACTTTCTAGGCCTAACCTAAAATGTCAGCGCTTTACGATAATATCTGAACTACGCATTCCGGAACCGATCATCCCTTTAATTTAAATTGATTAACCGAAACACATGTTTCTTGAATGTATTTACATTCATTGTCATAGCAACCAATTTGATAAAGCTTTTTCGTTACTCGTTTTTTATATTTGTCATTGCCATAGCAACCAATTAATAACACTTTTTTTCGTTACGCATTACATTTTCTATTTGTTAACTCCTACTGCAACCCGCTTTAAGGATCTTCGTTTCAAAAACTATAACTTCTTAGTACTGTCTATAACAATACAAAAACAACAATAATAGTAAGGAAAGAAATCATTTTTTGAATTTTTAGCCGATAATTCAGTTATCTTTTGAGATACTTGAAAAACAAAAAACCGCTTTGTTTGTTGTCAAAACAGTTTTGTTTCCTATTTTTTTTTTTTTTAAATTAGCGGGTTTACAGATATTTAACATTACAATATTTAAACGGCCGCCATTTTAAAGTTTCAAATGGACGTTCTGGTGTTTTGTTCAAGGGTTTACGTAACAAATATGTTCACAAAATTTGAGGTCAATATCTTTTCTATTTAAAGTGTTTAGTTTTTAGTTAAAAATCTTTCGGACCTATGTTAATTGGAACTTTTTTTATTTTCACATACATAATAGCCTGGTGAAGTTTGGGGCAATATTTACAGACACTGTATAAGCAAGAAACAATTTGACTCGAATCTGACGAACGGTTTATTATAAATGTTCCCAAAGCAATCCGACGTTGAGGCAGACCTAGAACGATTTACGGGATGGTGGTATTTAGCATAATTTGCAGTGAAATAAAGATAAACTCGTTCTATAAAGTCCACAAAGGATTGACAAAGAAACCTTCTCACTGGGGACTGAAGGAATATTAAATCCGAAGAGATTCAGTTGCGTTTGAGGGAAATGGAAACGTTTTACTTGCGGCCATAAAATAGATTGTACGGTCCAGTTGATAAAACAACTACAATATATAAAAGAAAATGTAAAGTTTAGATAAATATGCTAATTGCTTTCTCCCTTAAGTCTGTCTTAAAAACAGATTACTTTTCATAATTTATATTAAACATTCATCAGATTCGCTTGCGTCAAATTTATTTCTTGCTTGTGTAAAAGATATACTGTAAGTATTTTTTTTTTTTTTTTTTTTTTTTAACGCAAATAACTTAGTAACGCATTATGCCTTCATATCCCTCAAACGTTTTGTACTGATTTTAACAAATAAACTACAATAGACCATATTATAAAGAAAGCCACTGCCAAGAAAATGAAAAAACTAAGAACAACCTTAAACCCCAATCACACAAGAAAAAAGATGGGATAAAAATTACATATTACCCAACATTGGCAAATACAATAACTAAATCATTTAGAAAACACGCGAAAATAAACGTAGCATTTGCATCAGAAAATAACATCGGAAAATTACTAGGAAACCCTAAAGATCACATCCCCAATCAAGAAAAATCCGGCATCTATAGTGTTAACTGTGAAGTGTGTCCCAAAAAATATATAGGCCAAACAATTAGGAGTGTAAAAGTAAGAAGTAAAGAACATTTTTCACATTTTAAATACAACCGGCCCGATAAATCAGCTGTAGCTAAACATTGTCTAAAAGAAAATCATTTTTTTAAAGTAGAGAATACAACCCTTCTAAAAAATGTTACTAAACTGAATAATCTTGACGCTTGGGAAGCTTTATATATTAATAAAAATAAAGACATAATAGTGAACAACGAGTATTATGTCCCATACAGAACTCTGTATTAAGGCTCGGCTCTCTACATTCAAAACGGCGAAGTTGGGTACCAATTTCAATGTTAAATAACCAAAACATACCTTCACTATTAAGCATATTTTTGTGTTGTTTTTGGCAAAAAACGAAAGCTGTATTTTTTTTCTTAAAGTAAAATAGATTGTGGGTGTTGATTGCTAAGAGTTTTTGCAATATCTCTTTTTGCAACTGAGTAAAAAATTAATAAAGTTTACTATTTATATCATACGTTTATGAAAACAATACAATGGTTTTTGAAAATATATTCGGCAATCAACATCCGCATATGATAGTACTTAAAAATGAAACCAAAATTTTAAATTTATTCCACGAATTAACGGAAAAAAATGACTTATTCTGTAGCATTGCTCTTATGGGAATAAGATTCAATATGGCGGCAGGGTAAGCGCCCCCTTAATTTAGATTAACCAAATACAAATGTACTTTATATTTGTTATTCTATGAACTTTGTATTCTACTTTATATAAACTTATTACATTGTTTAATATTAAAAACTAACATAGAAAATTATATTCAAAACATAATTCACTTTTAATATCTTAACTTGTAAGCCTAACTTTCATCATGTTTGTTTGTTTCTATTCAAACTTACCTCGATTTGCAATTTTTGTTTTTGTTGTTGTCGTTTTTTTCCATGAAAAATGTTTGTACCAATGTATATATTTATAAATAATTACTTTGTGTTTTTGTCATATTCATTTATACTAACTTTATTTTATTTATTTTTAAGATCAAGTATATTATTATTATTAGATCTATCTGCATCAATATTTACTTTATCATATGGCTATTTATTAAATTTATCATAGTAAAATAATTTGTTTCATTTAAACTTAAACTTTGTGTATTACTACAAAGTAACATGGAAAATTGTATTTATAAAGATCATCTGAGTGACTCGGCCGAGTTCGTTAGCCAAAAAATATAACTACCCAAAGCACTTTATTGACTGGAAAACTTTTTTTTTTAGAGGTCTTTTTTACAAGAACGAAATTATTTTGGGGTTTTATCTAAGAAAATAAATATAAGAGATTATTTTGCCCATTTTTTTACATGACCTTAGGCTTGTCTGGTTCCCCAAAATCGGTCAAAACGTAAAATACCATAAAATCACTCTGTTCAAATCCACAGGGGCCGATGTTCTGTTTCGAGGCCGTTATGCAACTCGCGAAGCAAGTTTTTTCGTTGCGATCGAAGCGAAGTAGATCGAGGTCGAGGTTCAAACTGTGAGGCTGCTAGCGGAAAGTGAGTAGACGAATTCCCAAATAGTTGGCTGACGCCCTAAAACGTTTAAAGTTAATTTTGGAAATTCGTTCAACTCATGTCAGCGGTTTAGCTGCGTGGTCGAATTATTTTAAGTCTAGTAACAATACTTATAAAATAATTTAATAACAACTCTGAGAAGAAGAAAAATGCTTAAAAGTTTTGAAATAAAACCAGTAATGACAGTTTATGAAATTCGACAACGCAGCTGATTTGCTGACTTGAGTTGAGCAAATTTCCAAAATTAAGTTTATACGCTTAGGTTTTAGGGTTTCAACCAACAAATTTCGAAATTGGTTTACTCACGACAGTGCTGAAAAGCTGCCTGTGTGCACGAAATATATTAGTAGAATTTGTTTGCACCTAAGCCTACAGCTTCGACTCACGCGCTCCTTCGTTCCACTCCCAGTGGAAAAACTCGCTTTGCGAGTTTTCACCTCGACCTTGCAGCCTCGGGTTATGAGCTTCGCTTCGCTCGCAGAGTACAAACTCGGCCGTCGGCCTCGGATCAGAATATGCCCCCACGGTAAAATCCACCACGTGTATTTAAACCGGGTAGGCCTTACTTGTATAGTATTTTACGTTTTGATCGATTTTGGGGGAAACAAGCGAGCTATTAGGTCGCGTAGAAAAACAAAATGTGCAGAAAAATATCCTAAATTTATTTTTTAGATAAAACTCTAAAAACGTTTCATTCTCGTAGGAATAATCTCAAAAATAGTTATTTCTGGTCAAAAAACGTATTTGCGGTTGTTGGATTTTCGCCCGAGCGACGTACACAACTAACGTGTGTACCAAATTTGTAACAAATCGGACTTGAAATACGGCCGCTAGATTGCGAACACAAATATATACATATAATTTTTAATGACAACCCAAAATGTGTTCTGGGGACCATGATCGGTGCTCATTTACTACTCCCGACCTTAGGTCTTCCCATAAGGGTAACTGCAATAGCTCATTTTTCCTAAGGAAACTCGCTTATAAGAAGAAGCATTATGTTTATATATAGAACAAATGAAAGCAAGAATAGGCCTATGTTGATCTTTGTTTTTCTTTTTTCTTTTTAAAGTTTATTTACTCTTACAAACATTATTCACCTTTATGAAAGTTGTGCTGGTTAATAATCCCCTGACCCCCCCCCCCTCGGATATTGTTAGATAGCCGTTATCTGGGATTGAGTCGACTTTGGGGTCCTTAATCTGTCTGGCTGACGCCGATTATTTCTCAGATGATATTTGACACTGTCGTAATTTGAAATGGATGAATTACAGACGTAAAGTATAATTAATAATGTTGTTCGAAATTTATGAATAGTTATTGTAGGGGAAGTTGGTTAAACTACTAACAAAACAAATTGTTTCCTAGCCAATTAAATTGCCAAAGGAAAACTAATAAAAGTTTTTTCTTCTTTTGATGATGCCTCCATTTCACTTTGTACGTCGTTCTTTTGTGGGCTTGCTGTGCTTTTATTGCGTGCTTTTACGGAGAGTTGTGGCTCTAAGTTTAAGTTCTAAATATAATACATGTATTAATGAATTTACTATACGTTAAAATAATAATAAAAAAAAAAAAAAAACAGTAGCCTACATGAATGAACACTTTTAAATCATATAAAGCTTAAAACATTTGTCACAACGCAAGTTTGTTGGCCAACTAATAAGTCCTGACAAATTTATTTGTGAAAACAAAACATAATACTGTATAACAATAAGTTACATCCAAATCATACGTGACTTCTTTGTTCTTACATCTCTAACACGTTTTGAACTGTTTACTCCATCATCATAAGTTCGTCACTCTACTGAAGCATTCAATACATTATTAAAAATTACATGAACTCAGTCAATGCCGCGTAACGTTATGTGTTGTTCGTGTTTATGTGGTTTTTGAAAAATGTATTGAGTGACGAACTTCTGATGATGGCGTAAACGGTCCGAAACGCGTTGTTTTGTAACAAAAGGGAGTTCAACGGATTCTGGATACAGTATAAGCTAACTTATTGTTATTTCATAAATTGACTTCGATATTAAAACAAAAATTAATCTTTAAAAAAATTAAAATATCTTCAATTAATTTTTCCATCTTGAATTGAACCTAATTCTGCACCCCGGATTGATCAACTCAACCCTCTCCACATTCGTATTCACACAAACCAATGAATACAGAACTTATAAGAAGCGTATCGCTTATGGAGCATCGTCAGCCCGGTTGGTTGCCGCCAAATCGAGCTTAGCACGGCAGCCGTTAGGCAGTGCTGGCTGAAAATGTCCGTCTGTGACTCATCACCCTTCCGCGACAGGTGTCAGTGAGAAAGAGAATGGCTGGCTCATTTTCTGTCTCACTCACACTTGCCTTACCGACAACAGTATCGCTCTCGCTACCTAGCGGGCCTAGACTCAAATAAAACTAGGCTGAATAACATTGGCGTTGCGCTTCTTATAAGTATTCATTGCACAAACTAACCTAAACAATTTTTTTTGAATAGTCAAATTAAAACTATGCTGGCGCGGGCCATGCGCAACAGGAAACAGGAAACGGCCCATCGATCAATTTGGGCGGAGTGCGTCTTTACAGGCATTGTAAAAATATGGTAATATCGGTCATAAATCTGCGCTGGATTATCGGAATTAATTTCGCGTATCCCAAGAATATACGTACGGCAGACCTGTCGATAAAACATCAAATACAGCGTAAACATTTATTTATGGCTCAATCGTCAAGCATGATATATGTAGGTTGCATGTGCCTTGTGTTATAAAGAGGATATGTTGTGTGTGATATTTCATTCAAAAACAGTTTTTCCTGTTTTTGATAAAACTTGTACATTTTAAGCATTGTCGTTTGAGTAACACGAGCTTAGTTGTACTGAACTGTGATTGAAAAGGTTAAGCCGGTTGGGGAATCTATTATTGCTGAAGTAGGAAATGTACGTTTTTAATGTATGCTATGTGTGATGAGTGTATATAAATATTTATTTATTAGCGAAGTTCCATATGAAAAATGAGCTATTGCAGTGGCCCTTATGGTAAGATCCAAGGTCGGGAGTAGCAAATGAGCACCGATCATGGTCCCCAGAACACGTTTTGGGGTGTCATTAAAAATCATATATATATATGTGTGTTCGCATTCTAGCGGCCGCATTTTATGTCCGATTTGGTTCAAATTTGGTGCACATGTTGGTCGTCTACGTCGCTCGGACGAGTTCGTTGGATAAAAAAAATCCAACAACCGGAAGCACGTTTTTTGACCGGAAGTAACTATTTTTTTAGCTTTTTCCTACTAGATTGATTTTTTTCCAGTTTTTTCTACATATATAAATATAGGATGTTATTCTGCACATTTTGTTTTTTTACGCGACCTTATAGCTCGTTTCGTTCCCCCAAAATCGATCAAAACGTAAAATACCATAGAAGTACCCGGTTCAAAGCCATGTGGTGGATTTTACCGTGGGGTTGGCGTGCGAAGCACGCAATGCATTGTCTGTTGAAGACACTCCCGATGAGCGGGATGGCGTGCGAAGCACGCAGTGCTTTGTGTATTGAAGATACTCCCAATATTCGGAATGGCGTGCGAACCATTTTGCAGCTATTCAGCACCGTCGTGAATAGACCTATTTCCCAAATTGTTGGTTGAAACCCTAAAACATAGGCCTATAAACTTAATTTTGGAAATTTGCTCAACTCACGTCAGCGGTTCAGCTGCGTGGTCGAATTATTAATTTAATACAAACGAAAAGTTCTCCATTCGAATTTGTGTTGACAATGTTTTTTTAAAAAAATACAATTTTCAAATCAATTTATTCAAATCTCCTTTTACCAAACTTTGGACTAAGAACACCCAAATGCATACGATAAGGTTGATCGAACATAATCTAATTTTGTTCTGTGTTTGTTTTAGGTAAGTCGCATTGTTTGCTGCTAGAAATCTTTGAGTAAGTAGTTAGTTATTTAATTAGATTGTAGTGTTAAGGACAAGTATTTTTACGGACCAACTCTACACTCGTCTGTCCTTTCTTACAGATCCGTCGATCTGAACCTTTCAATGGATTGACTTCAGTTTGTCGACGCGTTTCTACTGTAACTTGCGACGACGAACTCTTTATGTTCATTGAGATTTTCTACTTAAATATCGTAGAAAATGTTGCAAATAATCAAAAACCGATAAACCATATCGAGTCAGCTTAAAAGCAGGTCAACTACTGTTTGCTTTACTTCCGCCCTCTTGCCACAAAAGTTAGGTTATGCGTTTTGGTCTTTAATACGTTTAAGGGATGATGCAATTTTTGGAAAGCAATAACAGTATCGCGTACTTTTAGTGGAACCGTTATAAGCACGCTTTTTTATGTATAGCCCAGAAATTAAAAATAAATTAATAGAAGATTTTTGAAATTCAAGATTTATGTTGTTTGTCAGGACAGTAAAAAAATTACAAGAGCCTTTTGAGGCCGACGGCCGAGTTTGTACGCTGCGAAGCACTCCATAAGCCGAGGCCGCACTAACCAGTTGCAAACCCACGAAGCGAATGTTTCCGCTGTGGAGGATGAGGAGCAAATAAAATTCTACTAATATATTTCGTACACACATGCATTCAACGGCTTCGTGAGAAGACCAATTTCACAAATTGTTCGTTGAAACCTTAAAACATAAAAATTGTATTTTGAAAATTAGCTAAACTTAGATCAGCTGTTCAGCAACGCGATCAAAATAGTTCTTCTCGTAATACTTTGCACCATTTAGACTAAAAAAGTTAGCTGTGTATAGCGCAAGTGAATCTAACTTCGACTGGACGAGCGCCTTTAACCACTACGCCACTCTGCCCGCCTTCTTATTGTTGCAATAAATTGTAAAGGGCCGACTTGTTAAAAACTTCTCTATATTATTATTATTTTTTTTTTTTTTTTTTTGAAAGGCAATGTCCCGAGGCGTTACAATACTAATAAAATATACCGGATATAATAATAATAAAATATAAAGGCGAAAAACACAATAATTCGACTTCCTACAGACGTATGGCATTATATAAACTAACTCAACTAAAGCGAGAAACAAAACATTTTTCCGTCGCCATAATAGTAATAATAAAATAATATACGGAGGCGAAATACACAGTAATTTGACATTCTACGAACTCTTATAATAACTCAACTAAAGCGAGATAAGAACTGGAGAGAGCTGAAGAGGGTAGACCGCATGGGAAACAAATAATAAAGTATTCCAATGCGAAGAAACGTTTTTTTTTTTCGAAAATTACCGATTTTCGAGAGCGTATATCTCATTAACGGTTACAGGGAGAAAAAATAATATAAGTATGACAAATGTAGAGAATTTTGTCAGTTTTAATTTTGTATACGTATACGTTTTTTGTAGGACCAACCCCTACTGAGATATAGCAAAAAAATCAAAAAAATGGGACCTTTAAACTCCCCTCTCCCCCACTTCCGCTACCCTTAGGGTCAAGGACTTTTAGTATGTTATACTACTAGGTACCCCAAACAATGTACCATAGTTGGTCTTTCCGCTTATTGACTTTCCTTCTAGACCCCACTTTTTTGCATTCGTTGACTAGACTATTAGGCCTACGTTGATTTAATTTGATTGATTTACTTGATAGATTACACTTGCATATAGAATATAAACAATCTAATTAACAGCTGTCAAGCTAGTTAAACAGATTGTTAATAGATGGCGTCTTTCATTAGGAATCATATGAACAGAACATTCATAGGAAAGTTTTTTAAATAAATTTTTTGACGAAAACATTAATTTTAAGCAGTTTGTCTATTTTTTGTCAATAACGGGGAACATAAGCTTTAAAATTATGCTTGAATGATTAATTTTGATGAATATTTAAGGGAGATATCGCTTAGCGACAAAAAACACCTTTGAGAAATAATATATAAAGATTGCACTAAACTTCTTCAAAGCTAAAAGTGTTTAATATTATTATTAATTAATATTAACAAATATTTGTAAATTCGATTACTAAAGTCAGAGGGATGAAATGGGATAAATACTCTTAAAATTAAATCAAGCAATAGCGAAGCATTACCCGGTCCGCTAGTGTAAAATAAATATAACAATGTGCAACATTTTACCGATGTAACATTTTCAATTTAAAACATTTCAGATGATTGACGTCCACACTGCGATCTGAACAGCAACGTTTCTATCAATCAATATCGGTTGTGACAGTTTAAAGAGTCACCAGTTGTGTTGCCAAGTCCGTCCAAGTGGTTAGTTTCATAGAATGGCGGATGGGTTGAGTGTTCAATAATTTACTACTCCCGTCAGAATATCGATTAAGTGTCCGCAATGGTGAGTTTTGTTGTGTATGTGTACGGCAAACAATATCGTTCGGTATTTCTTAATTAAACTGAATGTAGGATTCTGTTCGGCTTTACTGGATGTAAATAATGTAAAGGTATGTGAAATAGTGGTTAGTTTAATCCTTAAAAACAATGCTATATTGCACTTACATAGACGCGATTGTACACAGACGCGATTGTATACAGACGCGATTGTACACAGACGCGATTGTATACAGACGCGATTGTATACAGACACGATTGTATACAGACGCGATTGTACACAGACGCGATTGTACACAGACACGATTGTATACAGACGCGATTGTACACAGATGCGTTTGTGCACAGACGCGATTGTATACTGACGCGGTTTTATACAGACACGATTGTACACAGACGCGTTTGTATACAGACGCGGTTTTATACAGCCGCGATTGTACACAGACGTGTTTGTGCACAGACGCGATTGTACACAGACGCGATTGTATACAGACGCGATTGTACACAGACGCGATTGTA
>JAGFPH010011342.1:0-18317 GCA_018207615.1 Philaenus spumarius
CATTCAGGAACACGCACTATAAATTATAATATTTTATATTCACCATCATGGAATACGAATATAATAGGAACTACCGTGGGTCATGTTATACGAACGCTATCAACGCTGGCGAATATAAGTTAACCGGGCGTTGAGCGTTGCCAACGCGGATTGACGCGGCGCTATCAACGCCGAACAAAGTTATACGGAGACGTCCCGTATAACTTGGGAATTTAACGCCCGGTTTTCACCGTTATCAAGGCGCTAATCACATCACGAAATTAATCATAAATGTAATTTTTTAATTGAATATCGAGACTACGTAATCAACAATCGATTAGCTATAAAGACCTTCTGATTAAAGACAGCTAAAAAGACAGGGCCCGTTCGTCCCCCCCCCCCCCCGTCGGTGCGTCACTGGTACAGTGTGGAAAGCAACAGACCACGATTCAAAATTGTGCGAGTTTTTATCGTGCGGACGAAAACGTGTAATGTGTACTGCTACCGCTTTCTAACGGAAGACAGAAGAAACATTGCATGCGCATGCGCACAAAACTCAGTGTACCATCAAAACTTAGTTGTTCTTTCATTTGATGTATTATTTATAATTGTAAGTTAAATGTAATAAATACTACAAACCTTAAAAGTACGATATTCATTTTGAAAAACCCAGTATAATAGTTTGAATACTGTATATATTTACTTAGAGAAGAACTAAGTTCTGTTTATTTTTAATGATGATCAGATTGAACGATTCCATTAGTTTATCAATGTATAGTATAAGTCGAGAGACTAATTGTCGCAGGAAGATAAACTACGACCGCTGAGTGAATAAAACACAAAATATTTACATACAATACAATAAATATACATGACTGTTGTCTGCGCTTTCCTGTTGGCAAGGAAGGTAGGACCATTGCCATAGAAGTAGTGTCCACAATTAATAGTTATTGCTCTATTATAAGGCAAGGCGTACCGCCCAGGAATTCTATGGGACGTGTTATACTCGACAATGCTAAACAATTTTGTAAATTGCATTCTGCAGTCAGCGTGTAAGGACAAGAATATGCGCGTCATTTAAAAACGGGCTGTGCAATTCGGATCTTAACACTTAACTAGCCAGTTGTAAAAAGTAGAAATAACGAAGTAAATGTAGCATTTACCTTGAAATACTCAAGTTCTTCGCGAATCGATCAAACACTTTTGGCTGAGAATCTTACATTAGCCATATTCTGTCAGCTTTAAAGCTAGTCAACCACGGTTTGCTTTACTTCCGCCATCTTACCACAAATGGCCGTGTAAGTTAAGTAATAAGTTTAAGGGTTAATATTATGGAAGTTACACTAAACTATAAGCAACAAGTTGGTTTAATCAGAGACAAAAACCTCTTAAGTAGAAGGTACGGAAAATAATACATTCCACATACTATTACTGTTGTAATTGTACCAACCAGTTCTCATTATTAGAAGAAATTTTGATTTCATAATGCAACATTTTAAAGAATGTTTAAAGTTACAAAAATTGTTTGAAGTTTGTACTCCTGGTTGTCTGAACTTTGGGTTCGGGACAAATGTACCCTTTCCTCGACGTCCCTTTTTAAAATTCAATTAAACATGTCATTTAACGGTTTTTGGTTTGATCCTGTAGTTGCGAGATATGTAACTAAGTTGGCGCACCCTCACAAGTCGTTTCCTGTGTTACTTTCAACCCATCAAAAACCTTGTATCTATACTTATAAAAGCCAAATACCATTGACACATCACAGTTTCTCCAAAACCACGAGGCCTACAAACATGAAATTTGGCACTAATACTCTTTATAGGCTCTAGACGCGCACTAAGAAAGGGTTTCCGAAAATTCGACATTTTAGGGGGGGGGGGGTTTGGGTGGTCAAAGTTACTAAATCACGATTTTTCAAAACCTACCGAACGGATTGGAATGAAATTTGGTATGTAGCTTCCTCTAGGGCCATAGATGCTCGCTAAGAAAGGGTTTTTAAAAAATTCGAAATTTTAGGGGGTTTGGGAGGGGGTAAAAGTTACAAAATCTCGATTTCTTTAAAACCATCCAACGGATTGGAATGAAATTTGGTATGTAGCTTCCTCTAGAGCCATAGGTGCTCGCTAAGAAATAGGTTTTTTTAAAACTCTAAATTTTAGGGGAAGTTTGGTTGGGTCAAAGTTACTAAAAATCCCCATAAGAAATACATAGTGTAATATATTTATTGATATAATATATTTTTTGTTAATATACATTTAACTTTGATTTGTCTATCCGTGCAAAGCCGGGTCGGGCCAGCTAGTCTACAATAAAATGGAAATCAAGAAGTTTACAAAACACTAGACGAGAGGTTGGCGCGGGAAGGGTTCCAAATATTTTTACCACGGACAAACCGAGAATTGTTCAAAACATAATTCTTGTAACTATAATAACCTCACTGTTTCGATTGGAATAAAAATCACTCGATTGGAAATACAATCAATGCCGGAGGTTTTCTAAAAGTAATTGCCATTATTCGCGCTTATTATCTGATCTCGTAATCGTCACTTCCTGAGCAGGAACACCCAACTAGAATAGACAGACAGACTTGATAAAAAGACATAATTAAACAGTTTGCACTTCCTTCATTGTTATGTCTGCCGTTGTGAAGTTTTTCTACACTTTGGCTAGACTGTCGGCGACCCTCACGCAACGGTATCTTGGCTCTTGCCACGCGCACAGTTCACGAGCGTTTTTGTTAAAAGTAAACCTAAAAAATCATAATTTATAAGGTTTAATTAATTTGGTCCGTTTGTGCAATATTTTACTGGTACAAGTATACAAATTTACAACCAGTTGGGTCAGCTTGTTTTCCTTGTTAATATAACTTTTTTGAAACTGAAAAATAATATGACTAAACAAATATGTATTTCAACAATCAATTATTCTTGGATGTAGTTGGCTATACGGGGTGGAAAACACCGTCCGTGCACCATATTTAGCGAGCAAACCTTTCAGTTTAGGCGCTTTGTAACAAACGTCAAAATTTCGCATCTGAAGAATTTATTAAAATTTGTTTTCTAATCCCAGCGCCACAAAAGAAAATTTTTTTGTAAATGAGGTGGTTTTAAAGAAATTTTAAATTTAAAATCATTTTAAAGGTCTTTTAAATTGAACAAGTTTTGGACCAAATTCGGAGCTCTAAATTTTACAAATTTTTTATTTTTCATTTTAATTTAATATAACCGGTTTTTTATTTTCAGAAACTACAATTTGTCTCTTCAATCCTGACAGTAATATACTCTTCCAAACAAAATTTATTATCACTAATTTGTAGGCCTACACATAAAATGGTAAAATTCTGAAAATGAAAAAGCCTTTATCTATAAATTTAAAATTAAACAGCTCTTGCAATTAAAGTTTAAGTTTTGTAGCGCGTGCATCCCCCTGAAGATGATGACTTTATCGTTGAAACGTGTTTGAGTTACTAAACGCATTAGTTGTGAGATAATGTATTCAAGTTTTGTTCTGTCAAATTTACATTAGTTTCGAGTATGTGAAGTGAGTATTATTAGAAGACCAGGCGGAATTTGAGTAGTATCATGGGTTCTTTATACCGATATACAGTAATACACAACCTCGAAATGTATTCTTGCTCGCATCATATTTAGCGAGCAAACCGTTTAGTTTAGGCGCTTTGTAACAAACTTCAAATTTTCGCATCTGAAGAATTTAGTGAAAATTTGTTTTCTAATCCCAGCACCACAAAAGAAAAATTTTGGAAATGAGCTGGTTTTTAAAGAAATTTTTTATGTAAAATCAATTTAAAGGTCTTTTAAGTTGAACAAGTTTTGGACCATTTCAAATTCGGAGCTCTAAACGAATAAGCATTTTGGATGTTTTAATTTAATTGACCGAGCGAAGCGAGGTCTCCGTTTCAGCTCGACGTTCAGGTATTTTGTCTGTGTGTGTGTCTGTCTGTCTCACTATTACCGCCAAACGCCTTGACCGATTGTCATGATTTTTTGCATGAATGTTCCTTATTTCTAGGCCGTGTATATATATGATTTTTTCCATTTTTCATTTTTAACCCCTTAAAATAAAATAAAAATGTCGGCCGCACCGTTCTCTCAGTGTAAGCTTTTTTCCAAAGCCAGTTTGTGGCTTAACCGTAAGTCCAATTGAAAAACTATAACATTTTGCGGGTAGCAAATTTAATGTTCTACAAAATTGTTTTTTTGTTTTTTCCGTATCTTTAACGATAAGCTCACAAAATGGCCGCAAACTTCAAATTTGTTAAAAATAGTCCAAGTTTTTTTATTTGAACCATGTTTTAATACGTTTATTCTTTAGATATCTTCATAGAATCATAGAATTTTATAGAGAGGGAGAGAGAGAGAGCGCTACCTGCTGTCTTGCTCTTTCCTGTGCTACGTCGGTGTGGCCGCTGTGAATGTGAGTGAGTTGTGGTTACTTCCTTACTGGCACATTATTTTTAACCTAAGCACAAACCACATTTGTTATTTCAACGAGCGAGGTCTACTGTTCACGGAACTACTAGTTTTATATAACCGGACTTTTTTATTTCCTGACTACAATTATTTGTCTCATCAATCCTGAAAATATACCATTCCAAACAAAATTTACCTATCACTAATTTGTACACATAAAAAATAGTAAAATTCGGAAAAATTATAAAGCTTTTATCTAATAAATTTCAAATTAAACAGCTCTTGCAGTTGTAGTTTGATTTTTATAGTGCGTGCATCTCTGAACATGATGACTTTTAGGGCAGTAATTAATTCCGGGAAAGCTGGAAATCGTTTTAAAACCTTCATTAGGTCCCAAATACATGTAATCTAAGTTTACACCACTGTAGAACGTCCCTGAACGAAAAAGGGTATGTCACAAATAAAACAATTCATGTTGTGTACATATAGAACACGTCTCTTTCACTCTGAAGGTATACCACTAAGACACGTTGTAAAAACGACATTCACTATTAATAAACTTTTCACCAATCACGAACTCTCAACACTTATGAAGCTGAAATCGCACTGGAGACTGAAATCAATGATATTAGTTAATAATTGTTAAAACGTATTACAAACACTATCCTTGTAACTTCTTTTACATTTGTTTTAAGTACACGCTAAATTTACACTAATTAAATTACGTCCTATTCCGTTCACATGTGTTTATAAGTATATACCGGTACCTACTTAATATTATATTCAAGCGTTATTTACCATAAAAATGAATTACATTTAGACATCACAGCTCATGTTTTACTTGTGAAAAGTATCCTTGGCAGACTGCATATATAAATATTTATTTATAAATAAAAATACATTATTTTATTATTAATCATTTCTTTCAAAAATATATTCAAATGTTATTCTTTATCAATATTAATTATATTTGGGTATACAGCTCATATTTATGTGGATTGTGCAACCAAGTAAAACTTCCGCAAAATACTATTTAGAATTTTTGCAAAATTTATTATTCAAAATTAGCTAAACTTGAAATTTTAGGTGTATTTAAATTAAAATTTAATTGTCTACAACTTTCATCCCATGGCTTTTTTAATTGAATTCGTTTAAAAGATATGCGCGATTAAAAAGTCATGAACGTCATTTTGCACAGAAATGGCAAGAATTACAGTTTTTTGGATGTAAATTTTTGCTATATTCCTGAACCAAATTTGATGTTTTAGGTACTCATTCGACGCGACATTTAACCCTTTTTAATTTTATAAAGAATAACATTTCCTACACGACGTACCATTTTCCAGTTATAAGCAAATAACTGAAAAAAGTGCGAAAATGTTACGGTTGTATGGCTCCCAAACGTTATGCTCACCTCCTACAATGGTGCAAACTTAGACTCCATGTATTTGGGATCTAATGAAGATTTTAAAACGATTTCCAGCTTTCCAGAAATGTTCTATTTGGAGCTAATTTTACTGGCCTATTTATCGTTGAAACGTGTTTGAGTTCCTATATTAGTTGTGAGGTCCTGTATTTAAGTTTTGTTCTATAAAATTCACGAGTTATGAGTATGTTTTAAAATAAGAAAAAAGGGATTAATAATCAGTAAATAATCTTTGACGAACAGGTCTTTAGAGGATGACTTACTGTTTACAAGTAAAGATAATAAGAATGAACCGAAGTGAGTAAGACCAGGCGGAGTTTGAGTAATAACACAGGCTCTTTAGGGGCTGCCTTTTTACACTAACTTGCGATAATTGAAGCCATATTGTTATCCATGAAGTAATATGCACAGATTTCTGGTAACTACCGACTACAGGATGTTCCAAAAGTACTCGCTGGAATCGTTGTTGTATGTTATTATCTCCTTAACAAGGTCCTAGGCCAATCAAAAGTTTGATGTAGGTGTACCAATTTTTATGCAGGTTGCAAAACTGTAATGTTGAAAGACAACATGTAAAAAAAATTCTAATCTTCCGTGCAACAATCTCACGATTTCGTTCGTAATTGCTCCAAATATACAGGACGTTTCCAAACGTCTGGAGTGGGTTCCTTACATACAAATAAATAAAGAAGCTCCCCAAAATCCCGAAATTTAATAGTAAAAATTAATACTAGGTTTAAAAAGTGCAAATTAAATTATAAAATAGAACACATAACAGAGGATCCAACAACATACTGTATTTTACATCATTGTGCATTGCATGCATACGTACTGATATTTAGATTTACTTGATTAAACTACAACGTAAAATACACATGGATGTAGTAGGTTACAGCCTTACTCTCTTGTGAGCTTTATCTGATCTATTAAATAAGAAAACTATGAAGGTTCAACAAAAATACTTTACTCTAGCAAAACAAGCAATGTTCTGTGTATTGAAAACACGGGGGTTGGCGTGCGAAGCACGCAATGCATTGTGTATTGAAAATACTCCCGAAATGGGGATGGCGTTCGTCGGCCGCTTGTCATAGTGTTCAATGCCAAGCTCACATGTGCGTCAAATGGCAATTACTACTAATACCGAAAAACGGATAGTTTACTATTTGTTAGGCAACATCTGAAATAAATATAAAATTGTGCAGTTTTCCCCATATTATGCGCCGAGCACAGGATTTTCGAAGCTACAAACTTTGGTTCACGCTACACCAACTGGCCGTTTACGCTTTGCAATTTTAGAGTCTAATGACTGGCCCATAGAGCGACGTCCGCAAAATGTTTACACATAAACCATCGTGAAATCAAAAATTTTTATAGGTATTTTTACATCTATCTATATCACGTTTTTAGGTACACGGTACTGTCTTGAAGTTGCACAAAAAATAGAGGGATGGTAAATCTCGGTGGAGTTTATTAATGGGCAAAATTGGACCAACGGACCAAGCAAAGTAAAAACGAGGAATGTTTAGAAAAAGTGGGAAATCACTGTAATTCTCTTTTTATGGAAAAACTATAACATTAGTTAAGTGTTATTACACCTGCTAAGAGCACTGCTGAAACTTTTGTTTGTAAAGTTTTACCAAACATTTAACCCTTTGAGAGCTGACGGTACTTTTAAGTACCACCCAATTCAACTGTCTTTATAAAAGGTAACAGTGTCTTTATCTACAAGTTGAAGCCTGGAGGTACTTTAGAGTACCATTGCAGTTCTGTAAAACATCAGGTCTATACCTAGTTTCTACAAATGCCTCCAAGAAGCATTTTGTTTGGTTAAGTGCTTGCCTCCAATTGACAATTTATATGGTGTGATTTCACCAATTTTTTTAAACCATGTTCTAGTCTTTCATTTGTCAGTATTTTTTATTAAAAGGGTAACATATTGTTTTAAATTAATTACTTAACTTAATAAGAACTGATCTAAGTTATTATTATAAACCTCTCGCGTATACATATTATACAGATTCAAACTTAAGAGCAACCAAGCAAACTTCCTATAACCACTCCTAGATGGTGCCGGTAAACTATCTTGTACTTTACTTTTACTATACACGTAATATTTATACCGATAGTAAAGTAACTGAAGTTTTGTTAATTTGTCAGTTTTCTTTAATCAAGCCGTAGCCTTGTGTATAACGTTGCTTCTTCCTGATCAGAAGATGCTGGTTCGAATCTAGGCTAGGGAGACCAGATGATATCCAATCATATCTGTGGTTTGAGGGTAGGAGGGCGGAAGTAAAGCAAACGGTGGTTGGCTCGCTTCCAAGCTGACGGGATATTCTTTTCTAACCAACCTTAGTTAATAACAAAATAAAGAAATATATATAGTTTTTACAAATTGTATCACTTCTTAGTCCTTAAAGGGTTAAGGAATGGATAAATATCTGTTGAAAAGGGAAACTATATAACTCTTCCAGAAAGAACAGTAACAAAGTTATTGCAAAGCTAAAACATTTGTAAGAAACAAATTATGATCCGATTAACACTTCTTAGAGTTCATTTTTAACGAATTTCCACCGGTAATATAAGCTATTTCAGTGACTCTTATGGTGAGACGTAAGGCAGGTAGTGGTCAATGAGTACCGATCATGTTTCCCCGAAACACGTTAGGCCTCATTTTACATCCGATTTAGTACACACGTTGGTTTCCTAAATCACTTGGACGAGTTTGTTAGACAAAGAAGTCCGACTACCGGAAGCACGTTTTTCGACCGCGTTATTTTCGTACTAAAACTAACTTTTTTTTGTCAGGGTATTATCTAAAAAATTAATATTATTCTGCAAATTTATTTTTTTACACTACCTTATAGCCCGTTTGGTTCCCCCAAAATCGATCAAAACGTAAAATACCACGAAAGTACCCGGGGCGCGATGGTGGTTCAATCCACGCGGGGCGCGGCGAGCGAAGTGAAACACTCCATAATCTGAGGCGCAAGGTCGAGGAGCAAACTCGCAAAGCGCAGTCCATAATTCGAGGCCGCAAGTTTTTTCCGCTGCGAGCGGAATGAAGAAACACGTGAGCCGGGGCTAGAGACTGAGTTGTACTAATATATTTCATACACGAAATTCGGTTCTTGGTGAAATTATTCTCTTAGTAATCACACTATTGAGCGCGTTGTAGTAAATCTTTCAAATATACCAAAATCTTTGGTTTGGGTCTGCTTGGGATATATATATAGCTACAACCCTTAACGCCAGGATAGAAAACATTTGTTCAATGCTTAGCTTATGACAAGACCGGAGCCAGGGGGAGGGTAGGGGGTCAAAAAATACCCCCCCCCCCCAAAAAACCCGAAATTTAGCAGTAAAAATAAATACTAGGTTTAAAAAGTGCAAATTAAATTATAAAATAGAGAACACAACAGAGGATCCAGCAATATGTTTTACATCATTGTGCACTGCATGCATACTGATATTTAGATTTACTTGATTAAACTACAACGTACAATACACATGGATGCAGTGGGTTACGGACTTACTTTCTTGTGAGCCAATATTCCCAGTACGGGATTGGCGTGCGAAGCACGCAATGCATTTGGATTGAAAATTCTTCCACCACGGAGGTTGGCGTGCAAAGCACGGAGTGCATTGTGTATTGAAAATACTCACAATACTCTGTTTATTGAAAATTCTCCCAATACGAGGGTTGGCGTGCGAAGCACGCAATACATTGTGTACTGACATTATTCCCAGTACGGGGATTGGCGTGCGAAGCACGCAATACTTGGTGTAGCCTATTGAACATTTTCCCACGGGATTGGCGTGCGAAGCACGCAATGCAATGTGTATTGAAAATTCTCCCAATACAGGGGTTGCTGTGTGAAGCACGCAATGCTCTGTTATATTAAAAATTATCTCAATACGGGGGTTGGCGTGCGAAGCACTCAATGCATTGTGTAGGCCTATTGAATATACTCCCAATTTGGGGTTGGCGTACCATGCACTGTGCGTCGGCCGCTTCTCATAGTGTTCAGTGTCAAGCTCACATGTGCGTCCTTAGCAGTGAACTTGGTAAAAGGATTTAAATTCAAATCACCGGTCCTGATTTGACCCCCCTCCCCCCCACGAATGATAACAAACAGGACTTATGAAATCTCACCTGCCTCCGTGGACGGAACAAAAAGGCTTTGTAAAAATATATTTTGCTCAGAAAACTAGGAATATTAAAAGACATTCGGTTAACCTTTGGCGTGTGAACGAGCGCGGAACGGAACGATGACTAATTTAAATATATATTCCCGCTAGTGACGTTTCAGGAAGCATTAAAACCGACTTACAACTATTCCCGTTGAGTTATCGCTTCGGTCGGTAAAATATCGACCATTTCTAATTAACGTGCAGTCTAGTCGGGCCGCTTATCTGTACTCGCTCACACTACTTCCGCCATCCGCCGCGATGGAAAATTATCCATTAACGTACATTAAGGTCACCCCCCCTCCTCTCAAATCTGACTGGAGTCACTATCTGGTTAACCTTACTCGGGACAGACGTGGAAAAATTACCGGAAATGAAGTTTTTTGTCCTGGAGGAACCGGAACCCAGTCTGCATCTTTCCGCTTGTCAGTTTCTATTATTTATCGGCGTCGCGGTGAAATGAACGGGCTTCGCGTATTTTGAGTATAATATAAAATGCCAAGCGAATTTATTTATATTATTTCTTATCCGTCTTTAAAATAATAACAATTTTTCGTCCGGTAATGATATATCTTCTGGATGACTGCTGTTTGTAATTTATTCAACATACAAATAGCAATAGGTTTACCGTTGTCATTTTACTTTCTCACTATACTATAGTATAGAGAAAGTATAGTGATCGAAAAAAAATCGATGTTGAGATTTTTGTGGAAATATCCGTTTTGAGACCCCCTGATTCCAAAAAAGTGGTTTTTACAAAATGTCTGTCTGTATGTCTGTACGTATGTCTGTATGTATGTATATCTGTATGTATACAAAGCTAGAGAGAAAACTATTCGATCGATTTCAACCAAATTTGCACCAGACATGTCCAGTACGCCTGTATAGATGCACGAAAAAGGGTTTTGAACAATTTTGAAAAACAACCCCTCTTTGGCCAAAAAACCCCCAAAAAATCAGTTATTATTTTTTTATAAAAAAACGGCTCTAACGATTTTTATAAAATTTGGCTTATTTGTAGCCTTTAATGTGCCCTACCATATACAGAAACCCGCATCTTTCTAAAAATTCTCGTTTAGCTAATAATAATAATAATAATAACTGATTTTGGGGGGTTTTTTGGCCATAAAGAGAGAGGGTTGTTTTTCAAAATTTTTCAAAACCTTTTTACGTGCATCTATAAAGACCTAATTGACGTGTTTGGTGCAAATTTGTCCGAAATCGATCGAATAGTTTTCTCTCTAGCTAATAATAATAATATTTATTAGTTAATCGCCTACTTTAATAAAAGTATACAAAGCTAGAGAGAAAACTATTCGATTGATTTCAACCAAATTTGCACCAGACATGTCCAGTAGGCCTGTATAGATGCACGAAAAAAGGTTTTGAAATTTTTTGAAAAACAACCCCCTTTTTGGCCAAAAAACCCCCAAAAATCAGTTATTATTTTTTTATAAAAAAACGGATCTAACGATTTTGATAAAATTTTGCTTATTTGAAGCCTTTAATGTAGCCTACCATATACAAAAACTCGCATCTTTCTAAAAATTCTCGTTTAGCTAATAATAATAAATTCTCGTTTAGCTAATAATAATAATAACTGATTTTTGGGGGTTTTTTGGCCATAAAGCGGGTTGTTTTTAAAAAAAATTCAAAACCTTTTTACGTGCATCTATAAAGACCTAATTGACGCGTTTGGTGCAAATTTTTTCGAAATCGATCGAATAGTTTTCTCTCTAGATAATAATAATAATATTTATTAGTAAATCTCCAACTTTAATAAAAAAAACTCTCCTACACCACCCTACAAGTCACAGTGAATCTGTTTAGTAATTTAAACGTGTTTGTGAGAAAGTATGTGCCAGTTCCTGGTACCGTTTATTTAGATTTTCAAACCGTAAAAAGAAATTCGATTTCTGTCCATATTAAATGTTCTTAAATAAATATAAACCGATATTTTAATGAATAGTTTGACTATCGGAACTTTAATCTGATGCAATTAATTAACGTTTAACCGTATTCATTCAAATTTAGTAAGATTAGAAAGAGACTCAATTTCCGGGATCCTTAACAGGTCTGCTGTAGTGGGGGCCATCTTGCATTTTTATACCGTAAAAGTAATGTTAAATTTAATACAATTTATTTAGTTTATTTTTACTTTCTCCACCCTATACGTAGTATATGGAGAAAGTATTGTTTTTCGAATTTGAATTTTTAGCGGAATTATCTGTTTTGGTGCTCACTGTACCCCAAAAAATTGTTTAGTGGAACTATCTGTTTTGATGCTCCCTAAACCCAAAAATATGTTTAGTGGAATTATTTGTTTTGGTGCTCCCTGAACCAAAAAAAAGTATTTTTTGGTGATGTCTGTCCGTATGTCTGTTAGGATGTGTACAGAGCTGGAGACCATACCAATGGTCAGATTTTGATTTTGGTATGTAGGTGCAGTTCTAGAATATCTCCAGGCGTTTTTCCTTCATTTTTTTTCAAATTTTTGATTTTTAAGGGGTTTTACCTCCCAAAAATGGTCAAAAAACGAGAAAAATCAAAATTTCTCAAAAACGACAAAATTCCGACTTGGTTAAAAAGGAAATGCAATGTCCAGTCTCGGTATAACTGTCTGTAGAGTTTTTAATGGGATTTAGACAATTGATAAAAGAGGACTGGAACGAATCCTGATCAATGGCTTTTGCAGACGGCCTTGGAGGACAATGACCACAAAATACTGGACCATTCCATTCGTTCCTTCTTCTGGAGTATTGACGGTTCGGGTGCAACGTGTCCAGTTTCAAAATTTGACCTTCCGACTATTTGGGTCATAGACGTGTAATGAAAAGTGAAAGGCTTGTCGGGATTCGTTCGATGAACTCTCATGAAGGGTTCTTACTGGGTTGAAAATTAATATAAACGTACTAAATAATTTGAACACTAGAAGAAACAAGTAGATTATCAGGTTGACCGGTGTTAGCATTTGGATTAAATTGATTTTTTCCCTTTGCGTTGGCACACTGTTTGACATACTGGCTCGTAGTTTATTAATCACTTTTGTATGTAAATTTATCTATTGTTTTAATAGGTTTTGTTTATTTTGTACCTGGGAACTTTATTTCAGACTAATTTTACTTTCTCACTCTACTATAGTATAGAGAAAGTATAGTGATAGCAAAAAAAATCGATGTTGAGATTTTTGTGGAAATATCCGTTTTGGGACCACCTGAGTCCAAAAAAGTGTTTTTTACAAACTGTCTGTCTGTATGTCTGTATGTCAGAATGTCTGTATGTATACAAAGCTAGAGAGAAAACTATTCAATCGATTTCGAACAAATTTTCACTAAACCTGCCAATTAGGCCTGCATAGATGCACGAAAAAAAGTTTTGGAAAATTTTGAAAAACAACCCCCTTTTTAGCCAAAAATCCGTTATTATTTTTTTTATAAAAAAAAAGGTTTTAACGATTTTGATAAAATTTGGCTTATTTGTAGCCCTTTATGTACCCTACCATATGCAAAAAACCGCATCTTTCTAAAAATTTTCGTTTAGTCAATAATATTAATAATAATAACTGATTTTAGGGGATTTTTTTGACAAAAAGTTGGTTGTTTTAAAAAAATTTAAAAATTTTTTACGTTCATCTGTACAGGCCTAATTGACATGTTTGGTGCAAATTTGTTCGAAATCGATCAAATAGTTTTAATAATAATAATATTATTATAATATAATAATATAACATGGATATGTGTTACATGCATCTAATATTTTCCATGGTATGTCCTACTTTTGCAATTCTAAATAAACACCTCCTATGCTATTCTTGGGAAGGTACACAGTTTCAACTGGGAGAAAGTATGTGGCAGTTATCTGGTACCGTTTATCTATCATCAAATTGTTCGCAAGGTCTCATTTTAACCACAATCACAATACGGATCCGTTTTGCTTTTCAAAATTTTAAAAATCCCGTTCATTTGGCACGTAATTTACATTTTTTAAGCACCACGTTTGAACTTTTTACCTTACACATTACACAATTTATAATTAAAAGTGAATCGCAAGCCGGATTCACAATTTTATAAATAATATTCAGTTTTTTTTTTGCAGCACTCAATTTCAAAAGATGGATTTATAAAACGGTTTTAAATGAGGCAATTTCAAAGCGCTCAGCTGCAAGAAATTGCATTGTTTGGATACCAAAACTGTGCGTTTGTTTTACTGGAGCAGAACTTTAACAGAAGAAACCTTACAGCATCTGAACTCTGTCTGTTTTTCTGTCCCCGTAAAGATAAAGGACGGAAATTTGACATAGCTATGAAGCTGCTAGCCTGTTTACATTAAACAATATTTTATGGAAACAGAGTGGCCGAAAGGTTAAAACCACTCATTTAGTCTGTTACAGGTTGCATAATTTCAAACCTTGTTAATGTTGATCGATTTACCTGCGCTCCCTTTCTTCATTATTAGCGAATTTCCATTGGAAAAATGAGTTATTGCAGTGACGCTTATGGTAAGACCTAAAGTCATGAGTAATAAACGAGCACCGATCATGGTGTTTAGAACACGTTTTTGGTTTGGGAAGTCATTAAAAATTATATCTTTATATGTGTTCGCTTTCTAACGGCCTTTTGTTAAGCCCGATTTGGTACACACGTTGGATGTCTAAGTCGCTCGGACGAGTTCGTTAGCCATAAGAATTAAACTAGTGTTTTTAAGAATTGCCATAAGAATTGTTTTTATATAAAGTCGTAAAATATATAACTCTTTTTCTAATTTTTCACACAAACTACACTCATATAACCATTTTTTCAAATTTAATAGACAGACTTTTAACAAAATTTCAGCTGCAGTATTTTCGGAACTACAGGGGATTTTTAGTAATATTTTGAAAAGTATCTTGAAAACTACCTAAACAAATTTAAAAAAAATAGTCTTAATATTCAAAATAAAGCTTTTGGAACTTGGCATGGCAGTATTGTAGAATATGAATTTTTTTGGACTATTGAATTTCGGGTTCCCAAATTGCTTGGTAAATATTTTTTAAATATTTTTGTTATTGGAATAAATTGGTTAGCATGCTTTTTAAAGGCGCAAAGGCTTCAGCTTGTTCCCTTTATCCGTAGCGAAGATAAACAAACAATTAAAAGATCCTAAAATATTTCCGTTTTTCAATTTAAGATACGGTACAGTAACATTTTTAAATTCTAGTACTGTTTTTTTAGTTCTAATTACTAACATATATACTACATTTAGATTCCTTTGTCAAAGAATCGATCGTTTAAGGGTTTTTGCTTTTAATTTTAACGATTGGAACCCTAAAAATAAACCCAAAGCGATAATTCTGAAAAAGCGCTAGAGGCGCAATAAGAATGGATATCAAAATATTTGGCATTTAGGGTTGAAACAACACTTAAACAATAAGTATTGTTTGTTATATTTTCCTTAAAGCTAGGAAGCTTAAATTTTGTACATTTATTTCTTAAAAAACATATAAAATGTAAACCAGTTTTACATTTTGCAATGTGGCAACTTTGACAAATATAAAATCATTGATCTAAACCCAAGCATGGTTTTTGCTTATATTCAATGTAATTTAATAAGGTTTATTGTTATTGTTTTTCAACTAAAGGTTTTGGAAAGCTATTTAGTAAATTCACGTACAGTTTCGTGATTTCTTTCATTAATTTTGTTAAGTCAAGTTATTGTTTATATTTGTTGGTGTATTAAGTGATTTGTTTCTTTTATTTAGTGTTAAAATATAAAAAAATACAGAAGTTAACCTCTATATTTTCGACTTTAATTTCGCTCGTATTTTCTATAATTTTTATTTCCCGCGGATATTTTTGTAGTGTTTACAGTCAGTTTAACGTGTTCTTTCAAATTTTCCAAAAACCTTTGGTCACGACGTCCTAGATTTTTACTGTTTAATGTCCAAATCAAATTATTTCGTACATTTTATAACAAAAGTTATAATAAAGGTTAAAAGAACCAGTAAGGCTCAGGTCTACGCTTAAATAAAAATCCAACCTAAAAGTTACAAATACAAATAATTGTTTCAAAGTTTGAAATCAGCTGTTAATACAAAATATTAAAGCAAACAGCTGGTTACTGTATCAGCAATAAACATTTATTATTTAGTATGGCGCTCCTATTGCGTAAAATATTTAGTATAGTTTGTGTTGTTTTTACGTCTAATAATGGCGTTGTTTTTCAAGAAGTATATAAAACACGCGTGTTTTCCAATGGAACTTTGTGTCAAAATTTCAAAGCGGTGAAGAACTTTTGGAGATTTAAGATTTAGAACGGACGAACATATAGACTAGGGAAGACCCTCTGAGTGCTTCGCACGCCAACCCCATTGGAACCTTCTAAACACATACATTACGTTTCTTTGTAATAAAGGTGTAGTATTAATAATAGCCTCAAAGCTAAGAAGGGTAATAATGTTAAATGTTCAAATCAAATTATTTCGTATATTTTATACCAGCATTTTTATACTAAAGGTTAAAAGAACCAGCAAAGGATTAAGTCTACACTTAAACAAAAACCTAACCTAAAAGTTGGAAATACAAATAATTGTTTTAAATTTTTAAATCAGCTATTAATGTCAATTTTATAGCAAACAGCTGATTGCTGTACCTCACTTAACATATTTAATTATTATTTGGTATATGGCGCTCCTGTTGCGGTAAAATATTTAGTATAGTGTGTGTTGTGTTTACGCCCACAGATGGCGTTGTTTACAAAAACGTAAATTAAAAGTTAGAAATACAGATAATTGTTTTAAGTTTGAAATCAGCTGATATTGGAAGTATTAGCAACATCTGATTACTGTTATTATCATAGTCAATGAAAATATTTAATAGCGCTCACACTTTTGTTAAATATTTAGTTTATTTTTTGTTGTTTTTATATTCAATAGATGCTGTTGTTTTTCAAAAAGTATATAAAAAATGCTTTTATTCGAATGTAATGTTGTGTCAAAATTTCAAAGTAATCGGTGAAGAAGTTTTGGAGATTTGTGATTTTGAACAAACGAACATTTTCATTTTTTATTTATATAGATAAGCGTAACTGTATCATGAAGTTATTTATACGAGAATATTGTCACACACATAAAAGTGTACATAGCCTACACACGTTTTTATTATGTTTTTTTTTTAATTTTCATATTTTGTTAAATCTTTTATCACTGAACAACATTATAAAGTTTGAAAACATGCATACTTCAGGTTTAATAAAAATAATACTTCATATCTATACTAATATTATAAAGACGTAAAATGTGTTTATTTGTTTGTTTGTATCTCTGGAACTACTGAACTGATAAAACAATAATTTTACTAATAAAAAGCTACATTATCCCTGAGTAATATAGGCTATAATTCATTTTGATAAAAACATTTTTTATTTCAATATTTATTTGTAAATTTAGTCGTCAAAAATCTTAGGTTAGACCTAGGACGATGAACCAACACATGCATTTACATTTATTACCATGGCAACCAATTGAATAAAATGAAAGATAAAACAGCTGTTTGCTCCAATATTTGCAATAAGAGCCGATATCAAAATTTGAAGCAATTATTTGTATTTCTAACTTTTAGGTTTGGTTTTTATTAAAGTGTCGACCTGAGCCTTGCTGGTTATAAACTTTATTATAACTGCTGTTATAAAATATACGAAATAATTTGATTTGAACATTTAACATTATTTACCATCTTAGCTTTGGGGTTATTATTAATCCTACACCTTTATTATAAAGGAAACATAACATGATTATGTGTATAGAAGGTTCCAATGTGGTTGGTTCCACGCAGGGGTTTCCCCTAGGATTTTATATTTTTGGGGAGTATCAAAATGTTTTGGCTTCAAATTTGTACATTTGTAACTGATGCTCCAAAACTAAGAGATAGTTCTTACAAAATGTTCTACCATTTAAATAATATGGGGTAATTCATTTTAAAATGTCACCTATTTTTAAAATACAGCGTTTTTTGGAATTTTTAAATTTCTCTGTAAATCTGCAATGTAGAACGTATAAAATGGCACTTTATTTGTAAAAATTGGTTGAAAAATAACGACGTAAGAACTTCCTTAGCGAAATAATATAGCCTACAGTGTGACAAAAAAGTATGGGAACAGCAGGACTTCTCGACTTCAGTCAAAGTTTACAGATTAATTAAAAATAAACAAAGAACTATTAATTAACTATCCCAACACGTAGAGGTAAAGTTTACTCCCCTCTCGACCGGGAATGAGGGGGTAAGAACAACCCTTAAAGTCTGCGAGCGGTAGAAAACTCT